>JAODAL010022059.1:0-65593 GCA_025379985.1 Phyllomedusa bahiana | reverse complement strand
CATATACCCGGAATAATTGACTCACTTCTATCCCCTCGGCGTATTGTCCCGAGCGGGAGAGGAGACGTAATCCATAGTTCTCTATAAGAACTGTGGACTACCGTAATGACGGGGCCGTATCTCGCCCGTATTTGAGCGCAGTACGGCGCAAAATACATCCCAGTCATTGCCGTGTGAACATTGCCTTAGGGTTGGAGAGGATTCAAGTTCAGGACGTCCCAAAACCCAACATTTTTTTGGTCACTACAGGACGACTTGCATTACTTTGACAAGACCCACAAAGCTAGCAGCAGCTCTAAACGGATGGGACAGGACCGCCGCCATGACACAACAGGGCCCATACACTATACTCTCTGGGCGCTGTCGCCTCAGTAGCTGTGTTTCTCCAGGCCCAGAGGAGGTCAGGAGAATTCCCTTAAAAGTCATTAAGTCACAGAACTACTGAAGACTTTTATAAAGTGGCTACAACACCCACAATCCAGGAAGCACTGGTCCTGCAATTCCCTCCCAGAATACAGCCACTTTATAACGAGCCGCCTGCACAGGAGCTGCTCACATCCACAATGGCAGGCGGCCATACAATGTAACATGTGTTAGCCGCGACATTCTAGTAAGTGTGTCCCTCCTCAGCTTCCGTTGCCGCTGGCTCAATTGGCTTCTTACACTATAGAGCTGCGGTACTTTACGGCTGCCATACAGCAGCCTCTACTCACCCAGCGACTCCAGGGTGTAGGCGGACATGATAACAGGAGCGGCCACAGCTCCTTCCTCCAAACGCGGGTTTCAAATAATACAACTACTGAGCGCCGGGAAGTCCTGCCGCTGCGTCACTTCCCCCAGCCCCGCTCTAGTTTCTTAAGTAAAGCCTGCGGGCAGCGCCATCTAGTGGCGGCCGGTGAGATGGTTTCCCTGCAGCTGGAAGGGCCAAGGCCCCTCCCCCCGAGGACGACGCGCGCGCGGCCTGTTGCCATGGAGACGAGGCGGTGGCTATTATTACATAGACACAAGAGTCTGCGTTCCTGCGCTCGGTGGCCACATGTGCTGGACGCCAGCTGTGGCTGTAGCAGGGAAATAGTTATCTGGAAGGCTCTGCTCATTTCACTGCAGCGTCAGTCTGCCTCCCCTTGTAAATGGGGTTTGTTCACAGAAAACACAACATTTCTACACAAATAATTTGCATCTGCATGAGAAAAACACATTATAAACAGCTACCAAAATACAGGGCCAACAGTGTATGGGACAACCCACCAAACACACAAAATATATATAGAATAAAGATTGTATTTCTGAATTAAAAATGATAGAACAGCAAAGGAGCCATAAAGCTGATAAACTGACAGCACAATGGTGTAACAGCCAAGCATTCACATATACAGCGCCCTCAACATAAAATGTTGGGAGGAATGGATGCCTCCATTTTGGTTTCCTGCACCCCACCCACCTCCATAGGAATGGACTCAAATGAGAGGTAAAAATAGAGTAGGACCATCCGCCTTGAGATCCCGTTGATCGTCGGGGGTGGCTTAAACAGATTTTGATCAAAACATGTGAACTAAGAATCTCAAAGTTTTTCTCAACATGAAATGGTCCCAGGAAAGACCATTGTATATTGAGACCATAAGCCTATGGAAACTGGTCATTGGTTTAAAACCCCAAATGTCACCGAACATAATGTAACACAAAAATAAAGAAAATGAAGCAGAGACCTCATACAGATGAAGCAAGTCCCTACATAAAAACATCAGCGCTGCTGGGAGCTGGAAATCACTTTCTATATTGAGGACAAGAGATTCTTTGTATCATGTACTTTATACACAACTTACCGGAATATAGGAAAACAGGACCCTCAGCTGGAGCCCAAAGGAGCCGCTCATCCTGGCACGTGTAAAGAGCAGTACAGGACATGTAGCACCGCACTGTACTGTAGAGAGACACTGTAGACCACCAATCACTGCATGCACCTCACTAATACATGTAAGAGCAGTAAAAGGACCATGAGTACCAGCACTGTACTGTGAAGAGGCACCATAGACTGACAGTCACTGCAAACACCTCACTAATACATGTAAGAGCAAGACAGAACATGTACCGCACTGTATGGTAGAGAGATGCTATTAGACCACCAATAACTGCATACACTGCACTAATACATGTAAGAACAGTACAGGACATGTAGTACCGCACTGTACTGTAAAGAGGCGCTGCTAGACCCCAATAACTGCATGCACCTCACTAATATATGTAAGAGCAGCACAGAACATGGACCACACTGTACTGTAGAGAGGCTATAGACCACCAATCACTGCATGTATCTCACTAATACATGTAAGAGCAGTACAGGACATTTAGTACTGCACTGTACTGTACGGAAGTGCTACTAAACTGTCAATCACTGCATGCACCTCACTAATACATGTAAGAGCAGAACAGAACATGTTCCACACTGTACTGTAGAGAGGCCTCCCTAGAACCACCAATCACTGCATGCACCTCACTAATACATGTAAGAGTAGTACAGGACATGTATAACCCGCACTGTACTGTAAGAGGTGCTACTAGAAACCCCAAAATCATTTGGCGGGCACCTCACTAGTACATGTAAGAGCAGTACAGGACATGTAGTACCACACTGTACTGTAGAGAGGTGCTACTAGACCACCAATCACTGTGCTGCACCTCACTGTTATGTATATGAATTAATACACAAAGTGCTTTACAAAACAGTAAATACCTACCCTGAATTGAAGACCAAAGAGACAGGAATGATGGTGATGCCAGTGATGAGCGTGGCCCTAAAATTCAATATAATGTTTATAAGCCAAAAGTGTATAAAATAGTAGTGCTGATACCAACATAGCAGGTATAGCAACCTTTACTGGACCAACAAGCAAGGAGGCCTATCTATAAATAGGGAGAAGATGCAGTAGATGATGACAAAGCAAGGTGGCTTACACAATTCAACATGGCCCTACTCAAAGTTTTATTATAAAAAGAACCAATTGCCCCGTGCTCAGGGCCGGGATATGGCATTTTGGTGCCCTAGGCAAGTACAGCCATTGGCGCCCCCCCCCCCCCCCCCCACACACACACACACACTAATTCCTCTCACCCCTGCGCCAGGTCCTGTCACTAATTTTCTACACATTGCACATAGCTCCTGTCCATCTCCTCAGCAGTCACTGCACAATGACAAATTTGCTTTTTTAAAACCTCTCACCTCCATATGACAGTGTAATACCCCTAAATAACAGTTACCGATACATGGAGCAAATCTACCAGACGAATGATTGTTACTAAAAAAAACTCCTACAAAATGAGGACCCAAAACTATTAATAATTAAGGATCAAATAATCCTGCCAGACCCTGACCAAACGCCACCACCACATGTAATATCAGCTGTACACAGGCTCTCCAGACATATACCACCGCCATACAGTGACCAGATAGTGGTAGTAACCAGTGTACACAGTCCGTTTTACATAACCACCCCGCCATATAGTGCCCCATATAGTGGTAGATACTAGTTGTTTTGTAGACGCTCGCGACAAAATAAGTGATTACACTGCATTTTACATTTATCACTCACCGGAGACATCATTTCTGATCAGCTCGTTCACCTTTCCCTTTTCTTCTCCATCCGGTTCTCACCTTCATGCTGATTTATTCCAGCCGATACTCGTCCCTGAAGATTTGGACACAAATATCTTAGATTCCTCACATTTCCAGCAACTCCTTACTTATAGGTATATAAGTCCCCTCAGTCAGACAGGTATATAGATATGCCCTCTCAGTCAGGCAGGTATATGTATATTGTCCCCTTAGACAGGTTGGTATATAAATATAGGGGCACTCAGGGCAGGTAATATAGATATATGGTCACTCTCAGTCTGGTATATATATATAGGGTCTCTCTCAGGCATGTATATAGAGATAGGTTCTCTATCATGCATGTATATAGATTTCGGGTCACTCAGGCAGGGATATAGATATAGGGGCACTCAGGCAGGTATATAGCTAAGGGACCACAGGCAGTATATAGGGGCACACAGGCAGGTATATAACTAGGGGCCACAGGCAGGCGTATGGGGGCTCAGGCAGGCGTATGGGGGCCACAGGTAGGCGTATGGGGGCCACAGGTAGGCGTATGGGGGCCACAGGCAGGCGTATGGGGGCCCCAGCAGGCATATAGGGGCCACAGGTAGGCGTATGGGGGCCACAGGCAGGCGTATGGGGGCCCCAGCAGGCATATAGGGGCCACAGGCAGGCATTATAGGGGCAACAGGGAGGCGTATGGGGCCACAGGCAGGCGTATGGGGGCCACAGCAGGCATTATAGTGGCACACAGGGGGAAGCGTATGGGGGCCCCAGGCAGCGTATGGGGCCCCAGCAGGCATATAGGGGCCACAGGCAGGCATTATAGGGGCAACAGGGAGGCGTATGGGGCCACAGGCAGGCGTATGGGGGCCACAGGCAGGCATTATAAGGGCCACAGGCAGGCGTATAGGGACCACAGGCAGGCATTATAGGGGCCACAGGCAGTATATAGGGGGCACACAGGCAGGCATTATAGGGCCCAGCAGTATAAGGGGGCACACAGGCAAGCCTTACAGGGGCCACAGGCATAAAATAGGGGCACACAGGCTGGCATTATAGGGGCCACAGGCAGTATATAGGGGGCACACAGGCAGGCATTATAGGGGCCACAGGCAGGCATTATAGGGGCCACAGGCAGTATATAGAGGCCACAGGCAGTATATAGGGGCCACAGGCAGGCATTATAGGGGGCACACAGGCAGGCATTATAGGGGCCACATGCAGTATATAGGGGCACAGGCAGGCATTATAGGGGCACAGGCAGTATATAGGGGCACAGGCAGTTATAGGGGGCCACAGGCAGTATATAGGGGCACACAGGCAGCATATAGGGGCTGAGGCAGTATATAGGGGGCACACAGGCAGGCATTATAGGGGCCACAGGCAGTATATAGGGGGCACACAGGCAGGCATTATAGGGGCACAGGCAGGGATATGGGGGCCACAGGCAGGCTTATAGGGGCAAAGGCAGACATTATAGGGGCCACAGGCAGTATATAGGGGCCACAGGCAGTATATAGGGGCCACAGGTAGGTGTATAGGGGCCACAGGCAGGCATTATAGGGGCCACAGGCAGGCACTTAAACATAACAACATTAATACTTACCGGCTTCCCGGGCACGCGCTCCTCTTCAGGCCCCGCCTCCAGCGCCGGACGCTCCCCGGCAGCTCCTCGGCGCACGGTCTATGACGCGCTGTGCGCCCGAGAAGAGGCAGCGTCGCGATGACATCACTTCATCGCAACGCTGCTACTGAGCCGCACGGGGCCGCGGGGGGTCCTCAGTGCTAAAGAGACCCGGTCGGCCCCGCTGTTTTCGGCCCTGCGGCTTACCGAAGATCCAGCGATCCCCGTGAGCCCGGGTCCGACACTGTCTGCGGAGCAGGGTGCGCTCGCTCTCTGCTCCGCAAAGCGGTCAAAAGAGACCCGGCCGGCGCTTCAGGCCCACGCAGCGGCCTGGAGCCCGGCGAGGTTCGGGCCCTGCCTGTGCCCCTTAGGGAGAGGCAGATGTAGGCGCCCTAGGTGATCGCCTACCTCTGCCTACCCATCGTCCCGCCTCTGCCCGTGCTGTGTACATTAGCCCTTCTCTCCTGAATTACTTTTTGCATTATTACCAATTGGTAATTGGTTCCAGAGCTTGAAATTGTCACCAACATAATGTTACACAAAGTTTAAAGAAAATGAAGCAGATAACTAATACAGAGAAAGCAAGTCCTTACATACTGTATAAGGCTATGTTCACACAGGGTACTGTAGCACGTATTTTGTGCTGAAATACACCCGAAACAATGTCCTATACAATTCTCACAGACTGTAATGTAAAATACACGTCTCCATTCACACAACGCGTATTTTTATCTCGTATTTTGCAACGTGCCTGAATGACATGTCAATTCTTTTCAGGCATATACACGCCATCAAATAATAAAGTACAGGAGGCAGATATCTGCCTTGGGCCATTGCACGTCGTATTCACATTGAAATTACACGCTTGCAAGTGCATAATTTCAGCAATGCAATGAAAGTCTTTTGCGGCATATACCTGTGCATGTCGCAATACGTTGTGTGAACTCCCCCTAACAATCAGAAAGAGCTGCTCAAAGCTGAAAATCACTTTTAGTGTTGAGCGAACTGTTCGAAAAAAGGTTTGTTCGAGTCGAACTTTACGATTTTTTAGAGCTCAAGCCGGACCGAATATTTTACTGTTCGTTCGAGTAAATGTTTGCGTTCAACATCGTGTTCGACAGGCTATTGTATTAGTTTTTAGGCGCATTGCGCATATTTTGGCACATAGCTTATCATTGGAAGTGTATGTAATGCGCCTAACGAGGCGCATTGCGCAGTGAGGCGCAAGGCAATAAAATTACAAGTGTATATGTGTTAGGAGCATTTCATATACTTGTAATGATAAGTTATGCGTCTCCGTGAGCAATGTGCCTGGATAGGCGCATTTCATACGCTTCCAATGATATGCTATGTGCCGTGATTTCCGCTAATTGCGGCACATAGCATTTTATTGGTAGAGTATGTAATGCGCCTATCGAGGCACATCGCGCACGGAGGCACATTACAAATCATTACAAGTTTATGTAAACCGCCAAGCACATATTAACTTGTAATGCTATGTTATGCGCCTCCGTGTGCATTGCGCCTCGAGAGGTGCATTAAATACACTACCAATGATATGCTTTGTGCCTGTAAAGGTATAAAAATTAAGCCGAACATCTTCTCCCATTGACTTTAATGGGGTTCGGAGTTCGAGTTCGACTTTCTAATCATTTTCTACATTGAGGATAGGACTTTCTTTGGATCATGTATACATTGTACCAGGAAAAAAAGAAATGGGGCCCTCGCCTGGTGCTCAAAGGAGCCGCTCATCCTAGCACATGTATAAAACAGTACAGGACATGTAGTACCGTACTGTACTGTAGAGAGGCACTACTGGACCGCTAATCACTGCATGTACCTCACTATTGCAGTTGATTTACAAGTAAAATGTTCACAATAATCAGCTACACCAGCGTCTCATTGTTGCTCTTATTCTTTCTCGTCTTGACTACTGTAACTCCTTCCTTATCAGTCTCCCTCTGTGCAACCTCTCCCCTCTTCAATCTGTCCTTAATGCAGCAGCCAGGCTCATCTTTCTTTACAGCCGCTATACTGATGCCTCTACCCTGTGTCAGTCACTGCACTGGTTGCCCATCCAGTACAGAATACAGCATAAAATAATCACTCTCACCCATAAAGCTCTCCACAGTGTTGCACCCTCCTATATCTCCCATACCCGTCTCCAAGATTTCACATGTGCCTCACCAGTTCTCTGGAACATGCTACCGCGGGTGATCAGGCACACTCACAGCCCTCATAGTTTTTTGTTTTTTTTCAAACAGAAAATTTTTATTATATATTTTTTGTATGGAAACAAATAACAACTGTGAAGAACAGATTACATCTGTAGACAGTAGTGCAAAACAGCAAAACAACAGTAAAGGACATGTAGGTCAAAAGAAAGACACAAGGAGTCTATATCCTACAAAAACATAGTAATACCTTCATTGGAAAAGGATCATAATCCTAGAAAGTGCTAAGGAACTTCGGACAAACCTCTGAGACAAGGCAAGACTAATAGATGAAAGACTGACACGACAAGGGAAGAAAAAAGGGAAGGGTAAGGGAGGGGGCGGAACAGACCATTGTAGTTACCCTGAATTATTTAAGCCTCTCAGGGTGGGTTCACCGCCCCGTAGGTATTCCAGGCAGACCACGTTTTATCAAAATGGTCCAGCCTGTCATGAAGTGAGTCGCTCCATTCGACATATCTCCCCCAGTTTATGTATTAGATCCGCTCTACTAGGAGGAACGGTCTGCTTCCATCTTGCCGCTGTCAGGCACCTAGCTGCTGTAAGCACATGCAACATGAACCTAGCCCTATCCTTAATGAGATTCTGGACTGGGCCGCTAAGCAAGTATACCCAGGGGTCTAACTGGGTCTCCACCCCCGTTACCTCCCTCAAGAGACCCCTGACCTGCTCCCAGAAAGGTTTCACCCTCGGGCAATCCCAAAAAATGTGCATCTCCAACAACTAGGTGAGGTCTGTGGGAACCATCTATGCAACTGATCGGGTGTGTGGTACCAGAAGAGAAGAATCTTATACAGGTTTTCCCTTTGGGCCAGACAATTCGAAGATTTAGCCGCTGCTTTCCAGATGGACTGCTATGTGGGATATGGAATTGGTCTACCCAAATACCTCTCTTACTTCTCCATATACTTATGAATCATATGCTCTACTGTGGGAGGATTACCCAGTAGAGAGTAAATTGAGGAAATCAATCCCTTCGTCGCCATACCTGCCTTACAGAGAGACTCAAAGGGGGTGGGAGGGGATAAAGTGTTTGTTCTATATAAGGAGAAGAGGAGATGGGAAATCTGAAGATAGTGAAACCTCGAGCTTTGCGGGAGGTCATACTCTCTCTGCAGTACCTCCTATCACTAGCCTGGGCTATATCCACAAAGCGGAATAGATCCCGCCCCAGCCATGGTCGGGCAAAATATCCTGAGGAGCTGGTTGGCAAGAGCGGAGTGCAGACAAATGAGGTCATGGGTGAGGCCGGGGAGGCCAAATGAAATCTATCCTTGCATAGATGCCATATCTGAATGGTGAGCTTAATTGGGCCTAACAGATCAGATCCACCCAGGATGGATCGGGAGTGCCATAGGAAGGCATTAGGGTGGAGCCCTCATAGTTTTAAGAGGGCCTTGAGAACACATTTTCTCAGTCTGGCCCCCCAAGATCCCTACCACCCAGATCTGTCAATCCCAATACTAGGGCTCTCACACGCACTTTTCTGTATATAGATGTACTGCCTGGGTGGCAGGGTCACCCAATTTTCAGGTAAACCACCCCTTATTTATGAAACATTGCTGGACCATTGTGTAAATTGAGCACTTCTCACCCTTCGTCTCACCCATACACCCTAATAGATTGTAAGCTCTCGCGAGCAGGGCCCTCACACCCTGTGTCTCATCTGTTAGCAGCTTTTTAATGTGTAATGTCTGTCTTTTTGTCTGGGCTTATACCCTCTATATTGTAAAGTGCTGCAGAATATGTTGGCGCTATATAAATAAAGATTATTATTATTATTGTATCTTGAAACCAGACTTAACATACAGCGGGACATGTATGAAAACTGACCCATAGCAACCAATCAGAGCTCAGCTTTCATTTCCTGAAGGGTATGTTCACACGGTGTATGTGTGGGACATAATTGCGCTACAATATACCCGAATTACTTCCGCAAATATGGTAATTCATAGCTCTTATTGCGAGCCATGATTACCTGCTGTTTTCTCTGGCGTACAATACGCGGTGGGGAAAGAATTTACATGTCATTTATTCCCGGCGCGTGAGGGTCAATGGGCTTTAGAAGTATGTGCTAGCCAGTGTGTACTTCTAAAACATCCGGCATATTGCCACAATACACCTTGTACACCTACCCTTACTACTTTGGAATTGATACCTGAGCTCTGATTGGTTGCTAGGGGCAACAAAGATAGTCTTAGATCTAGACCATTTTCATACAAAAGGGCCCTATATGCTAACTAGCTACTCAGCAGTGTTCCTGCTCTGACCCTGGCGGCAGCTTCTTCTCTGTTTACACCTGGCTGTTATAAAGGGGGCATAACTGCTGTGGGCAATCAGTGCCTTCAGTGATCACGTGAAATTTCTTTTGGCATCACCGCTACTACAATATTACCCCTAAGAGTATCTTCACACGGTTTAATTCCGGGGCGTACAGTACGCCCCGCAATGACGCCAGGTCTTCGGGAGTCGCGCTGATCGGCGTGTACTCCCGCGACACGAGTGGGAGGGGGGGCGGCAGCCTGTCGGCCCCATAGACATAAATGACATGTCACTTACCTCCCCGCGCGTACATACGATCATATTGTACGCACGGGGGGAGGAGGCGTAATCCATAGTTCTCTATGAGAACTGTTGATTACCGTAATGATTGGGGCGCATTTCGCTCGCATTAGTGCGCAGTACACTCCAAATACGTGGCGAAATGCGTCCCAAAATAAGCCGTGTGAACATAGCCTTAGGCTGGATTCACATATTGTTTTTTGATGCTCGTTTTGAAGCGCATAGTGTGTGTGTTTTATCTGCACCTCACGCACAAAAATCCACATGAAAAACGCATGTTTTCTATGGGTATACGCACTATTGGTGCATGATACACAGAAACACACAAGTGCATGCCATGGGTCTCTAAACACACTCCCTTTTTTCAAAAGGGTGGGCAATAAGTGCACCAATTCCGCCTGTATTTTGTTGTTTGAAGTGTAATCGGTGCGCTTTTTGATGTGTAACGTCCTATTATAGACATATAAAAAATGCATCAAAGAAAAAACACATTAAAAACAAGTACATTTTACGTGTATTTTCCTAGAAATATGTGCATCTTATACACTGTGGGAATCTAGTTTATGGCTTTTTTCACAAATAATTTTTTTCTAGGTATTTTGATGTATTAGGCTATGTTCACACGGCTTAACTGCGGGGCGTAATTACGCCCTGCAGTTACGCCGTGTGGGCGGGGCGGGAGCGGGGGAGCGAGCGAGGGGCCGGCACTTCGCCGGCCCAAAGACAATCCCTGCTAGTGGCGCTATACCCGCTAGAAAGTGACATGTCAATTATCTCCCCCCTCGGCGTATTTTGCCGCCCGCGAGAGAGAGTAATCCATAGTTCTCTATGAGAACTGTGAATTACCGTAATGAATGGGCCGTTTTCAGCCCGTAATTTGCGCACTTCAGCGCATAATTACGGACCGAAATACAGCCCATTTTAAGCCGTGTGAACATGGCCTAATAGTGTACGATCCAACAGCATGTACACTACCGTTCAAAAGTTTGGGGTCACCCATGCAATTTTGTGTTTTCCCTGAAAAACTATTTATGAAATGAGTTGCAAAGTGAATAGAAATATCGTCCAGACATTGACAAGGTTAGAAATAATGAATGCTCCCTTTGCAGCAATTCCAGCATTGCAGACCTTTAGCATTCTAGCCGTTTATTTGCTGAGGTAATCTGGAGAAATTTCACCCCATGCTTCCAGAAGCCCCTCCCACAAGTTGGATTGTCTTGATGGGCACTTTTTGCGTACCATACGGTCAAGCTGCTCCCACAACAGCTCAATGGGGTTGAGATCTGGTGATTGCGCTGGCCACTCCATTACAGATACAATACCAGCTGCCTGCTTCTTCCCTAAATAGTTCTTGCATAATTTGGAGATGTGCTTTGGGTCATTGTCCTGTTGCAGGATGAAATTGGCTCCAATCAAGCGCAGTCCACAGGGTATGGCATGGCATTACAAAATGGAGTGTTAGCTTTCCTTATTCAAAATCCCTTTTACCTAGTACAAATCTCCCACTTTACTAGCACCAAAGCAACCCCATACCATCACATTACCTCCACCATGCTTGACAGATGGCGTCAGGCCTCTTCCAGCATCTTTTCAGTTGTTCTGCATCTCACAAATGTTCTTCTGTGTGATCCAAACACCTCAAACTTCAATTTTTCTGTCCATAACACTTTTTTCCCATCTTCCTCTATCCAATGTCTGTGTTCTTTAGCCCATATCAATCTTTTCCTTTTATTAGCCAGTCTCAGATATGGCTTTTTCTGTGCCACTCTGCCCTGAAGGCCAGCATCCCGCAGTCGCCTCTTCACTGTAGACGTTAACACTGGCGTTTTGCGGGTACTATTTAATGAAGCTGCCAGTTGAGGACCTGTGAGGCGCCGATTTCTCAAACTAGAGACTCTAATGTACTTGTCTTGTTGCTCAGTTGTGCATCGGGGCCTCCCACTTCCCTTTCTTCTCTGGTTAGAGCCTGTGGCGCAAAGAGGGCAGTTCGAAATAGCTTTAAAGTAGTTTAGAATGTACCAGAATGTATGGACCTGTTGTACTGCGTTTCATAGATCTAGCGCATTCTATTTCCACTATGACAACTCAGGCTCAGGTAAACCACATTTAACTTGATCTGGCTGTTCCAGCAGTGATGCGCCTAGTTTTGCAATTTTTCTGCCTAATTGCACCATAAAATGTGTCAAAAAATACATCAAAGATAAAACCATATATTTTGCATAATATAGTGCATATTTTTTTTCATGCGGTGTGAATCTAGACTTTTATAGGGCCACATGTATGAAAACTGTCTAGGTCTAAGACTTTCTTTGTTGCCCATAGTAACCAATAAGAGCGCCCCTTTCATTTTGTATAGTGCTCTGAAAAAATTAACGGGGAGCTCTGATTGGTTGTTCTGGACAACAAAGAAAGTCTTAGATCTAGAGAGTTTTCATATATAAGGGCCCCTATCCTATAACTACACAGCACTGGATTTAGGTAGTTTTTTTTTCAGTGCATTCAGTATTCTGATCCGACCATACCCTGCACTGTGTAGCCCTCAACAGAAAATCCGTGCTGTAGTCTACACTTCACGGATTTTTTTACTGAGGGTTACCTAAACCTAAAACCGTCCGGCAGAATTCCTTAGCCACTGGGAATCCGATTGCTATTTTTTTGCTCAAAAAACACACACAAAAAAACCTTGGTGCAGCACGGTCCAGCGATATGAAAATGCCGTCAGATTTGGACAGGATTTTCACAGTGCTGTGTAGACATAGCCTTAGTTTATTTCCTACAACAAAATCCTTGCACTTCTGTGGATATACAGCTATGCAGCACAAAGCTGTCAACAGGGGGAGCACTTATATTACTTCTGCCAAGATTGCAGCCATTCTCCTCTCACTACACATCTGCAGCTTCAGCTTTGAGCGTAGTGAAGAGTAACCAATGGGAATTAGGAATAGAATAGCCAATGGCAGGTGCTGTAGAATATATAACAGGAACACAAACACTCCAATGTGTACAGTGACAGGGAGAGCAGCGGCTGCACTGATACCGGTCAGTGGTGGCCATCCTCTGCTGCACATTGTATACTCCACATCCATGTCATGCACTCACTAGGAGATGAAATCAAGGGTTTCTCCAAAAACAGACTCAAGAAGCAATGTACGAGAGTCACAACCTTATCCGGAAGGAGAATTATAGAGACTTGGAAAGATTCTCTAGTGCATGTGGTGGATGACCCCGATCAGCAGGATGGACAAGCCTGTGGCTATGTGCAGGACCTCAGCCTGGACCTACACATTGGGGTCATCAAACCGTGGCTTCTTCTTGGTGAGTTTACCGAAAGCGTTTTATAATGTCTATTCCTGTAGTCGTGGAGGATAAAATGTGCCCCGTCCATTATAAGAATATTAGGCAGCAGTTAGATGACTATAATAAAGCATCAGTTATGTCATCAAACTCCTTGGTGACTGTTAATCTCTTAAGGACTGGCCCATTTTTGCTTTATCGTTTTGTGTCTTTTCCTCCCCGCCTTCCGAGAGCCATAACTTTTTTATTCTTTTGTCAGCATAGTAGTAAGAGAGCTCGTTTTTTGCAGGACAAGATGTACTGTTTAATGATACCCTTAACCACACCATATAATATTGCTTGAAAGCAGAGAAACAGTTGTTGTGGGGTGGAATTTGGGGGAAAACCACAAATTCGTAAATTTTTTGGGGGATTCTTTTATATGAAGGTCACTTATCTTTATTCTGCAGATCAATATGATGCTGGTGGCAAAAATGTTATAGTTTTTACCCTGTTTTATTACTTTAAAAAATGTAGTAAAACAGTTAGGACCATTAACTTTTTTATTTTTCACTATAGGACCTATCCGAGGGCTTGTTTTTTTGCGGACTGAGATGTAGTTTTTATTGGTCCAACTTGAAGTATGTGCAACTTTTTGATCACTTTTTATTCTTTTTTTCAGGATGGCCCCCCCCAAAAAAAAATATATATATATATAATTTTTTTACAGTGTTCATTGTACAGGATAAATAACATGATATTGTGTGTGATCACATTTTTTAGGATGTGGTGATACAAATTATGTTACACTCTTCCAAAGGCCTGGAAGCCTTCATTAAACCCTGGTGGCCATGGCAATCTAATAGCACCCCGTGACCTTATCACAGGGGACCTATTGAGCAGTGGAAGGGAGCTCTGCACTCCTTCCTAATGACTTAGGGTATGTTCACACGGCTTATTTTGGGACGCATTTCGCTACGTATTGAGACTGTACTGTGCTCTAATACAAGCAAAATGTGCCCCAATCATTACGGTAATCCACAATTCTCATAGAGAACTATGGATTACGCCTCCTCTCCCCACTTGGACAATGCGATCGTATTGTACGAGCGGGGAGATAATTGACATGTCATTTATTCAGTCTATGGGCCGGCGGGCTGCCGACCCCCCTGCACCGCGGGAGTACGCCCCGCAGTTAAGCCGTGTGAACATACCCTTAGATGCCACGGGCACTATGATTGCCGCATCTGAGTACTAACGGCCAGGATCAGAGTTATCTCTGATCCCGGTTGCTTTCAGCAGGTGCCCGCTTTAAATAACATCCATGACATTCTCAACCAAGTTTAATGTCATTAACTTCTATTAAGCAAAACATATAATGGTCCGGCACTACCCTTAATTACTGTGCCAAAAATCAATCCACAGTCTATATCACCAACGGCACACACAGATTTTCTTGATGCAATTAAAAAACTTTATTCTTCCATTAATGTAAATCACAGTAATCAAAAGCAGAACAAAATCCGGGTGAAGTTAGTGAATATATAAAATATTATTCATAGAGCATGTCCCTATTAACTTCTATTAAGACAGACAACTTTGCAATCTTTAGAAGTGCACGTGGCCAAAGTCGTAGAGAAACTCTAGCCTCAGCTTTTCTTTTTTTTTCTTTTTTTTTTAAATAGAGCTTTCAGTTCACTGTTTAATAGTTGTTTTTCTTTTAAAAATGAAGGTTTACAGCAGCTGCTTTTATATGATCTGCATCAAGTAGGATACAGAACTGTATAACACACACTACAGCTGCTGAAGACCATATGAGGCACTCATCAAACTTGCATCAGAGGTCCGGTTGAGAACTTCTGTTGCAAGTTTCATCTTGAACGATGAAACAAATAGTACAGCATGCTGCCCTTTTTCCAGTTAAGCAATGGACACTCCAGCGAAAATCCAATGGACCCCATTGCAGTCAACAGGGTCTGAGTGGTGCCATTGGTGTCTATTGTGCAACGAGTACAGTTCCACCTCTGCAGTGGATGTGCCGAATGGAGCCTGTGACGCAAATGTGAATCAGGCCTTAAAGAGAGAAGAAGCACTCAATGTCAGTTTTTTAGTGGTTGGCATAGAATCACCTGGCATACAACCACCATAAAAAGACCTTCCTGTACAAGCAATCAGCTGGGCTATGTTCTTACAATTTTTTTCTTTTTTTGCGCTTTTAGATGTATATTTTGCATTGAAATACATAAATGCAACTTCAGACTGGGAACCGCAATATGCATTTTAGCTATCATACCAAAAAAACGCACCAAATATAATAAATTTCCCTGTACTGAAAAACGCATAAAAATGTGCATTGAGAATGGGGCAGAAAAAACACATCAAAAGAAGAAAACAGATGTAAAAACGTGTGAAAAAAGTGCTTACAAACACACATTTCTCACGATAATTAACTGAAAATTCACTACAAAAGTTTGTATCCTGTGAACATATGGGTTCACATGACATTTTTTGAAGCGTAAAAAGTACGCATCAAAATATGTATCAATAAAGCCCATAGTTTTTTTTATGGGAATATTCACCAATAGTGCAAATGGTATGGTTTTTTATCTCATCATTCGATGCTTCACATGATGCATAAAAAAATGGAGTGCATGTAAATTTTTGTGCCTTACGCTATATATACATGGTGTAAAATTTTCTTCATTTGATGTCTTTTGGTGCATTTTTGTGTGTGTTTTTTGTGGGTATTTTTGGTGCACATTTTCAGTACAGGGAATGCATTTCTGATACATTAGGCTATGTTCACATGACCTATTTTTTTGCACTTATTTCACACACGCTTTCAAAATTTGAGTTGTCTTTTGGTCCATTTATTGCTGCTTATTTTTGTATGTGTTTTTTAATACAGGGGACTTCATTGTACTTGATCCATCTTTTGGCGCATTTGCATGATGACGTTCCTGTATTTTTTGTTTAGCAGGTAAACTGTCAAATGATCCACATGTGTGCCTGATTGGCACGTATTCCCATTTAAGTCAATGGGGATCAACTGTCATGTCATAATGCTTGCGTTTTGACATAATTGCAAAAAAAACCCTTACATTTTCAAAAAACAGGCAATAAATCTGTATGAACCCGGCTTTACACATCAACTTATGCACCTAGATAGGTATCAACAAAACACATGCGTAATTTGGTGTATTTTTTGCAATCCCCATTCAATTTCCATAGTAAAGTTATGCACAAAATTTGATGGCATTAAACAATACCAGCAAAGTGGTGTCTAGTAAATAAAAGCAGACATTGAGTAGTCCTATAGAATTTAGCTTCCAAATGGCTACTGAACCCGTCTATTAAGGCCGTGTTCACACGGCTTATTCCCGACGGATTTGTGAGCGCAATCCGGCTCACAAATCCGCCGTGAATAAGGGGCGGGATGGGGGCGGGGCCGGAGCGCGGCGGGGGCGCCGCTTTCGGCCCCATAGACTTGCATTATCCACGGTGCGTATTGCGCCCTGGATAATGTGCATGTCACTTTCTCCCCGCCCCACGGATTCGCCGAGCGGGGAGGAGCGACGGAATCCACTGTTCTCTATGAGAGCAGTGGATTACCGTAATGACTCAGACGGATTGGCGCCGTACTGCAGCGCAAATCCGGCGCGCAGTACGCCGCCAATCCGCGGCAAAATAAGCCGTGTGAACGAGGCCTAATCCTGTTCCTTCCAGTTCCTACAGATGTTCTCATGTGGTGATAACTCGCAGCATTGCATTGTTTTTTATTTATTTCTCCTCCCGTTTGCGTATATTCATGCATCAGATGACATGGAACATCTTATAAAATTTGGACGTTTAATATATCATCAAGTAGTACTCCGCTACTGCCCATTGAGCCATATTACAAAGAAACACTTCGTAAAATCTCATTATGATAGGCATCTATTTCAATATACACACTGCCCCCTAACATATAAGGACATAAACTCTCTAGTTATATATGAACTACATAAAAGAACAATAAGAGCACAAAACTCCATAAAATGACAATCATATATTAGATACAATAAAGCATAAAAATGTCAATTGAGGTATGAAAAAGTAGCCAATACAAACTCAAGCATGGGATCATATGGCTGTATACCTTTATATACTGCAGTAATACAATAGTCGATCTCCAATTATGCATGATACAGATGGTAACACTTAAGGCATGTTCACACGGCTTAAAATGGGCCGTATTTCGGTCCGTAATTACGCGCCGAAGTGCGCCAATTACGGGCCGAAAACGGCCCATTCATTACGGTAATTCACAGCTCTCATAGAGAACTATGGATTACGTCTCCTCTCCCCGCCCGGCGAAGAGATGATTCACATGTCACTTTCTAGCGGCGCATACGCGCCGCTAGCAGTGATTGTCTATGGGCTGGCGAAGTGCCGGCCCCCCGCTCCCGCCCCGCCCCTGTCCACACGGCGTAATTGCGGGGCGTAATTACGTCCCGCAATTAAGCCGTGTGAACATAGCCTTATAGGTAGGTATGAAAAGTGAAACACTATGATATATGTAAAGCTTAGGGAAACATACACCCGCATGTATCACCATTAGAATTTCCTCGAGCTGGTGTGCTCCCATATGGATACTTATGTTGTTTACTTACCTATGTATGAATTCTAATGCAAATACATGCGGGTGTATGTGTCTTTAAGCTTATTTGCATAATTAATTTGCATAATTGGAGATTGACTATTTTATTACTGCAGTATATTATGACTACTCTTTCATATCTCGATTTAGGCCATGTCCCCACTGCACCGGTTTGCGGACGGTTTTATTAAACTGTTTGCGGTTTTGCAAACCGTCTGAAAAACCGGCCACAAACTAACGCACGGGGCTCTATGGAAAACCCATGCAGCAGTCCTCACTGCACAGGTTTTCCGGCCGGCGGTTTTTCAAACCGGCGGCCACCTGAAAAACATTGAACGTGTTCATTCTCCCGTCCGGTTTTCGAATGGAATATGAAGAAGTCAATGTGAAGGGGGAGGCTTTTCCCCGCTCATCGCGGAGAAAAGTCTTCCCCCGGTGGCCGTGTGCGCGGCACAAAAACAGGACAAATACCGGTCAGATAAACCCACCGGTATTTGTCCAGTGCCGTGTAAACGGGCACTTACATTTTTATGCTTTTTTGCATCTAATAAATGGACTTTTATGCTCTCTTTGTTCACTTGATCATTGGGCCACGTATGCCTAGTTGGTTGTAAATAAGTGTAGTTTGTAACTCATTCTGTATATGGCATTTTATTCTGTGATAGCTTATCTTCTGTATTTTTATGTCTTCTTTTTTATACTTTTATTTTACTAGGGTCACAGGATGTCGCCCAGACCCATGATATATTGAAAAAGTACAAGGTAAAATAAACCTCCCTGGTAGTAGCTGACTGTGGAAGAAATGCATACTGGGCATGAGGAATTCAATTTCCGCTAAAACTATTTATCTCTCAACACGTCTGATACTCTCATTTATTATTTAAGACATCCGCTAGATAGATAATCTACACTTTTTAAAGGGTGAAGAAGAATACAATTCAGGTCAGTTCACTGCAGCCAAGCAATCCCATTTCCTTCGTGTAAGAATATTTCCCGATTTAAGTGGATGAAAAAAACTATTTCTGAAGCTAAACGCAAATGTGAAAGTGGCTTTCCATTATAAGAAACTGGCTAGACATCAGCCTGATATTTGATACCAGCGTTTTTCTGCCAGGGAGATATCCTAGACCTGGCCTCCAGCCCATGAGGACATAGATTTTGCATACACACACACCAATTATAGCGTATAACCACCTGCTTAATATGGTATAAGCCCCTTTGTGTCACCAAACACCTCTAACCAGGTTAAAAGGTGTTCCCACCAAAGACTGTCATATTAATAGGATATACCATTAAGTGTGACATGAAGCCACATTGATTCTGTTCTTTGAGAGTTTTGAGTACAGGTGAGCGGTGGGATCGATTATACTCAGAACTCCCATAGAACAGAATGGAGAGTCGTGCGCAAGCGCGGCGAACTCTCCATTCTGAGCCGTTCCCGAGATAAATGCGGGTCCCAAAGGTGGGATCTGCACCTATCAGACTTTGATGGCATATCCTATCAATAAGCCGCCAAAGTCCATGTTGGGAACACCCCTTTAAGTCCTTTAAAGGAGTTTTGCCAAAATGTAATGTTGACGTGGGATCCTCCAAAATGGGTATTTAATCACTTTTCTAAATATATGTGATTACAAAAAGTGAAGCCTCTGAGAGCTACAGCATTGCTCATTCCCCCTTAGTTTCCTGACAGTTTACATTAGACACGACCAGGATACTGACAGGAGGTGATTTGGCCGCGATTGCCGTGTTTGCACTTCTTATCTGATGACAGGGAACATGAAGGAGCTTGCAAGGGGCTGGGGAGAAAAGTGCAGTGTATGAGGCTGTCTGCTGTATAGAGAATCAACTGGTTGGAATATAATTATTTCAGTAAACTTTGCAGACGCTCCCTGCTTCCTGGCCCTCTGCTCTCCCGTCTCCCTCTCCCCCACTCCTCATGACTCAGCATGCTTTTTTTTATCTTCTCTCCTAAGCAGATATGAGGTAAGGAACTCACTTTGTGGCAAAACCCCTTTAAGTTGTGAGATGGAGGCTCCATTGATTGGTATTTTCAGCACATCTTAGGCTATGTTATTTTGCAGTGAAATAAGCGCTTTTTTCACAGGAGAAAAGCTCATTTGTAAGCACTTTCTCCATTTGATGTATTTTATGGTCCGTTTTTTGCTGCTTATTTTCATGCGGGTTTTTTAGTCAGGGATCTTCCTTGTACTTGATGCATATTTTGGTGCGTTTGCATGCTAAGAATGTATGTACAGCAGGTAACGCATCAAACAAAGCGCAAAAAAAGTGCAGCTGTGTGCCTGATGCCCGCTTATTCCCATATTAGTGTAAATTAAGACAAAAAACATCAATGCGTTAAAATTTTGCAGTCGTCAATATTGATGCTGATCTACAACAATCATTTTATGGCTAATTTGTTTCACATTCTGATTTCCACAAAATTCTGATTGCTAAAATCTGATCTACATCGCTGCTAGTGCTCAGCTATGGAATAATGGTACATTGCCTTATTCAGAACTCACAGTCACAATTTAGATACTTGCGTTCTGTTCTTTGTAGGTCACACACATCTTGAATGTGGCATATGGAGTAGAAAATATTTTTCCAGATGAATTCACCTACAAGAAACTTTCCATCCTTGACCTACCAGAGACTGACATAACATCCTATTTCCAGGAATGCTTTGATTTCATAGAGGAAGCGAGGCTGCAGGTAATGATGTTATATTGTATTATTTGGATGTTTATCTGTATCCATAGACGTTTGGACAAGATTTAGTTTCCACCACAGGTAGGAAAATCTGATAAGCTATCTTAATTAAGTTTTTGGATACTAAAGAGCCACCATGCGTTATTACATAGTTACATAGTACGGTTGAAAAAAGACATATGTCCATCAAGTTCAACCAAGGGTGGGGAAAATGTGGATGAAGGGAGGGGAACAATGCACTGAAAATATTTCCAACTATGCTGAGTTGAGGCAGAGAAATAAAAATAACTTTTTAAAATACAACACGTGTAGTTGACCACAATTTTGTGTCCAGTATAGGAATCATACACTTTTGAATAATAGTACAAGCGTAGTCCAAATAGGACTTCTTTAACCCCATAATGCACTGGAAATATTTCTAACTATGCTCTAGAGTTAAAATTGATGCAACCAAATAACAAAAAATAAAATTTTTTAAATGCAACACATGTAGTTGACCACAATTTTGTGTCAGGTATAGGAATCAAACACTTTTTGTCACGGATGCCCCTGCGACCCTCGTCCCGGGTCGCAGGCGCATCCGTGCCCCGACGCCAAGCGGCACCCCGTCCCGCACGTTGGGTCCGGGGTCTGCCCACCCCCCTGCCAGTGCCGGCGTTCACTTACCCGGCCACGCTCTTGTCCTGTCCGTCTCGGTCCCTCGGCGCGTGCGGCGCCGCCAGTGTGAGATTTAAAGGGACAGTGCAGCGGTAATTGGCCATTACTGGGCACTGCTCCTATTTAAGCCCGGCCTCTTCCTGGCAGCCTTGCCAGATCCTTAGTGCTCATGCCTATCGAGAAAGCGTTCCTGAAAGTCTTGTCTAGTCTACCGTGTACCGACCACGAATCTCTGCCGCCTGCCCAGACCTCCTGCCTGTCCCCGACTACGAGCCTGTCTGCCGATTCTGTACCTCGCCTGCCCTTGGCCGTCACCGCAAGCAAGTCCCGCCAGTGGAAGCAACCTGGTAGATTCCCGCCGCAGCAAGTTCATCCCACTTTGCGGCGGGCGCTGGTGAATACTGGGACCTACTTAGATTCCGCTCCCTGGTGTGGGCATCCACCATCGCTTGCGGTGGTCCAGCGGATCCACTACCAGACCGTTACACTTTTGAATAATAGGAAAAGCATAGTCCAATTAGGACTTCTTTTGCCCCATAGAAGTCAATGGCCCCTCCCCGGTATTCTTTGGGAGACGTTTTTACAGGACTCCGACAAATATCATAATTGGTGGCTGGAAACAGTATAGAAATGGGACCTAAGAAAAACAGCAGAAAAAAAACATCATCCTTTGAGCAAGCTTTCGAAAACAAAGTCCACAAACTCCTAAAAAATGGCACACATTTAAATAAAACACTTTGTAGACTTTTCAACAATTTGTCATAGACTTTAAAAGAACATTTGGCAACTTTGTTTTGCCCCTCTCCCATACCCAAAAAAACAGCATGAAAAGCACAGCTATTTGAAAATCCAGCCTTTGTCTGCTTACCTGAGAAAAGTCATCTAACCATTCCCATGGTACGGTTCTTCATGGTTGCACTTCAGATTCCGGTATTGCTGGTTCGATCTGATCCAAATTTTGCCGGCGATGGTGGGGAAATTGTACGACCATCACCAGCCTTTTTACAGACAGGAAAAAGAAAGTTTATTATTCATTGCATATACTTCCTTTCTCCTATCTGGAAAAAAGCTGGTGATCGGTTGCACAATTTTTCCGCCATTATCAGCAAAATTCGGATCAGGCTATACCAACTCTACCCAAATCCGAAGTGTAACACTATTTATTTGTGGGAAAGGGGCTGAAAAGCCCACAGCTCCCTCTGTTGGATGTAACAAATCCTCAATTTGCTATTGACCCACCGAGTCTTGAGAAAGCAAAAAAGATTTTAGCCAAACCAGTATCTCTCATCGGCATCGATGCCTCCCACACAGCCAGCCAGTATCGCTCTGCTCTGCACTGAAGAGGGACAAAAATCCCGAAACAGCGTTGTCTGCAGATGAGAGATACTGGTTTGGCTAAAATCCTTTTTGCTTTCTCAAGACTCGGTGGGTCAAAAGCAAATTGAGGATTTGTTACATCCAACAAAGGGCGTTGTGGGCTTCTCAGCCCCTTTCCCATAAGGCCTTGTGATATGCAGATGCTAAGTAGAGGGCGAAAAGGCAAAACAAACTCTACAAGCCATTCGTTCGGTGCTCTCCTTAAAGAGAGATCTTCCCTTCCTGAGCCACTATTTATTTGGTAAGGCTTGAACCCTCCTGTATGCTAAGTGTTATTTATAGCCATCAATAATAGAAGAGTGACTCTGGTTTACTCTTCTAGTTTTTCAGATCACAGAACAGCACATTTCCTATTACTTCTTTCAAATGGGTGAAGGTCTCAAAACCCTCACTGCCCGCAGGTCCAACCATAAATGGAGACAATTTGACAAGAGACAACGTTCCATAGGATAATTTAATTTTTTTTTAATTATGAGAGATTTTGATCCCATCATATGCACCAATCCTGAACATAGTGGGGTAGGTTTGTCACTATTGTCTAGCACTGAGGTCAACATGTCAAAAAAGAGGCGCTGCCACGACAGTTTTAAGGCGCATTAAAGGGGTTGTATCGTTTGAACTGTTCGGGCTCTTCAGCTAATTCTCTGAGATTGAATTTGAAATCCAGGGGCGAGTCTCTCCTCTCAGCAGGCGTGTCCTCTCCTCCCAGGAGGCATTCTCTCCTCACTGAAGACCTGTGACATCATCATTCTGGGTGAGGCAGTAGAAGCAGAAGGATGTCTGCAGAGGACAGCTATACAGCCTCCTGCATGCTTGTCACGTGTCTGCAGAGTTTCAGGCTCAGCTTGGCTATAAGCAGTTATACAGTCAGCCTGAACTGATGAGACATGTGAGGAGTGTACACTGCCCCCCCCCCCTCTTCCCCTCTGTTACCAGGCAACAGACTGGGTTATATGGAGCAATGCACATTGCCCTCCTGTCCCCCTGTTAACAGGCAGGAGATTCTATAATATTGTGTTATATGAGAGGATCTGTGACTTAAACAGCCAGTAATTGCCCAGATCATTCACCCTAGAGCTGGGAGAGGTGTATAGAGGCAGCAGACCATGGTTTCACTATCGATTTTAACAGCTCAGAGGGGAGAAAACACAGAGTGTGCAGGCAGCCAATCACAGTGCAAGGGGGCGTGGCTGGGGAGGGCAGGATCCGGACGGGGGCGTGTCCCGACAAGCAGCAGCAGAAACAGAATACAGATTTACAGAAAAGCTCATATCTGTTAAACCAAGTGACTGAGGCAATGCAACCCAATTACAAAAGTGCTTATTTTTACTTTCCCCATAATCTGAGACATGATCTTTGTAGCGATACAACCCCTTTAAATGAGTGTATAGTGCGCCCTAAAGTATAAGCCCGTCATATGTGGATTCATAAATCTGGCGTGGGGTATGCCTTAAAAAGCATAGCATATTTTAGGCGCATTCAACTGTGTCGTGCCTGACGCAAAATGCACTTAGTTTTGGTGTACAATCGGGCTACAACAGTTTGTGCCGCAAAATACACCCAAAAATTGGTGCAGCCGAAATCTGACATGTTGCTCTTAGGAGCACATGTGTGAAAACTGTCTAGGTCTAAGACTCACTTTGTTGCCCATAGCAACCAATCAGAACGCCCCTCTAATTTTTCTAGAGCACTATATCAAATTAAAGGGGCGCTCTGGTTGCTATGGGCAACAAAGTGAGTTCTAGATCAAGACAGTTTTCATACAAGTGGTCCTTAGTCTTACAATGCACCACATTTATTATGGTGTTGGTAAATCAGGTACATGCCAGAACCGTCTAGTCTAACTATGCACCTTTTCTAAGTTGTCTTACTTTATGTCACTGAGTCACACTAACCTACACATCTTCTCAGACGAGGCACAGAAGTGTCTAGAAACTGCCTGAAACACATTATAAATGTGGTGTAAAGCATAGACACCATTATTTTGGCTGAAAATTGCACCAGGATTCTGGCACAACTGCTTTGATAGATGTGCCCCAGTGAGTCAAAAGAAAACACTCTTGAACACAATGGGGCAGATTTATTAATACTGTCTAATACTTATACAGTGTAAAAATAAACAGTCTTAGGCCTCGTTCACATGGCTTATTGGGAGCGGACTGGAGCCGTACTGCGCGCCATATTTGCGCTGCAGTAAGGCTGGCATCCGTCCCTGTCATTATGGTAATCCACAGGTCAAACAGCGACCTATGGATTCCGTCTCTACTCCCCGCTCGGCGAATCCGCCGCGGGGGAGAAAGTGACATGCACATTTTTTTACAGCGCGTACGCGCCGTAAATAATGCATTGTCTATTGGACCGGCGGGCAGCTCCCCCGCCGCGCCCCCGGCCCCGCCCCTTATTCAAGCCGTATTGCGGGCGGGATCCGTCCTGCAATTACAGCTTGAATAAGCCGTGTGAACCGGGCCTTACAATGCGCCACATTGAAATCTGGCATGTGTTTAGACTGTCTAGTCTAAATTTACACCTCCTCCTAGTTGGCTTAGTTTATGCCACTAATTTCACCAAAAATATTATCGCACAGTGTTGCTTGCAAAATGATGAACTTGGAATCTCTCTTTGTGAAATTGAACAGGCATTTAATTATCCAATGGAGTTCTTGTCAAATTGTCTTTGTTTTACTCTTGTGTATTACGATGTGCGTCGCGGTCCGCCGCTCCGGACTGTGGGCACACTTGTGTCGGCGCTCCCTGTACTGAATGCCGGTATTTACGCACCTCTCCACGCTCCTGCTCCATTCCCTGCAGCTGCTGGCATGTGATGCACGCACAGTCCCTCCATAGGGCACACACGCTGACTATTTAAGACTTAAAGTGCCAGCGCATAATTTGTGCTCCAATGGTTGTCCACCACCACTTCCTTCTGTTTCTCTGGGCTAGATTGTTGATGTTCTTCAGTGATCCTGACCAGTGTGTTTCTGCCCGTTGCTTTGGTGTTCTGCTGCTGTATCTGCCACACCCGTGCCATTAACCTCTTGCCTGCTGCCTGTATCCTTGGTTCCACATCTGGGCTCGGCTGTCAACGCTAGTAGCCATGTTGGAGGTGGTGACCTGTGAGTTCCCCACAGCCAAGTCCATTCCACCTTGCAGTGGGCTCTGGTAAATGCTGGGGGGCTCTTTAGACTCTGCTCCCTGGCGTGTTCAGTGTCATCACTTGCAGTGACCCAGAAGATCCACACCTGTATTCCTCTCTGTGACCGTGTATTATGGGGACACTGCAATCTTTCCCATTTCCAAAAATCTTTGCAAATCTATCTGAGTGTTTTTAATACACCTGTGGTCACTGTTGCCTCCATATGGATTTTGCCAAAAAACCAATCTTGACAACTCCAAGTACTGGTGTGAGTGACTATAGTCACATGGAATATGTTGGTGTCACATAAGCAATAGGGAATAAATACATTTAATTACTTTTACTGTCCTTAAGTGAATTGGGGTTAGAAGTACGGCTGAGACTTTATAGAAGCAGTAATCAGTGTATTGTTTCTTCTCATCTTCTAACCCTCCAAAGACCTCTGGGAATAATTCCAGGGATTCATTACCAAACGTTAATGGTTCCCGTCTTTATATAGAATTAACTTCTCATCAGATCTAACGTGGATTATTTATCATAGATTAACATCTTGGAAGATTATATTGCACTGCCTTTGTGAGGTGTGGTGTCCTCTTCCCTTGTGGAGAATAATTTACAGGACATCTGAATCCCGCTTTGCATAATGACCTCACTCGGGTTACATACCACCGCTGACATGTAGATGCTTTCATGTATGGACCCACTGAAAAGCCTCCACTGATTCCATCACTCAGTACAGCTCGGAAGGGAGCTTTTTTGCGGGCTTTCCAATTACTAAAGCTGTTATGTGATTTTGTGAAGCGTATAAAGTATTGTATTTAATCAGCTATTATCCAATTAACTCATCAACAAATTGCGTAATGCATGACAAAAGCATTGCCTTAAGCTCCATACAAACATAATAACTAAATATCACATCATTTTCTAATTATTAAAGGATTTGCACTATAAGTATAATTGTCTGACTGGTAGGGAGGGCCGACTGCTGAGATTCCCAGTGATATCCATGTCCCTAACAGAGCCTTTTCTGTAACAGTGCCTCTCCTAATCAGGTACCGTGTCAGGAATTGCATCACATCAATGTATTATATAGAAAACCCCTCTTAAGTGAAGATCCAGTTAAAGGGGATTTATCACTTCATCAGTTTGTCTGTTTCATTGTACTTTCAGTTTCTCAGCTAATCAAATCCAGGGGCGTTTCTTCTCCTCCCAGCTGGGTGTTTCTTAACTGAAGGGGGATGACATCATCCCCCCTTCGCTGTTCATGCTCGCTCCCATATCAGTGTGCTCCCCCCCCCCTCTGTCTGAGTCCACATGTCACAGTGTCATTCCTCTCCCTATGCAGTCTTATTTTGTAAGAGCTGTTTACATACCACAGCCCTGCATTCAGTCTAGACAGTCTTCTATGAACTCAGAGAACTGATTTCCTCTCCTCTCACAGCTGGGGGTTTATTACAGTTGAATCCAGTTTTCTATGAACTCATCCAGAGTACCACAGATCTTAGGCACCGAGGCAGAATTCTGCTGTTTTCTGATTATAGAAGCAAGTGTTACTGTGGAGCTGCCAGCTGTGCAGAGTGAAATGTTGCCGGCCCCTTATTCTGATTGAGAGAGGCAGGAATGCACGCTCTCGTGAATATGACCGGGGGGGGGCCAGACACAATGTAAATTAGTAGAGCTGTCAGCCAATGAAATGAAAGGAGGTGAAATCTGACCGGCATTGGGGAACAGCGTTTACAGAAAACGAAGATAAGGGAGACAGTGAAAACAAGACAGCTTTGCTAATAAAATCCTATTGCAAAGTTGCTTGTTTTCACTGTCTCCCTTATTCTGAAGACCATTTAATGTAATGATACAACCCCTTTAAGCTTTAAAGGGAGCCTGTCAGGTGGTTTATGCTGATCTACCTGAGAGCAGGATATGAAAGAGGGAGAGAAACTGCGATATGTGATATATAGGTCCATATAAAGTGAACTTTACAGTCTTTACATCGACTGTGTTACAGGTACTCGTGCTCTGTAGTCAGATGAGGGAGCAATATATAAAAATGGCTAATTGCCCTTTATTTAGTAAAAACAATATAAAAAATGAAAATAAAAACAATGGCTTTGACGCGTTTCGCACATTGTCTAGCGTGCTTCCTCAGGAGTGTCTAGCTCATATTGAGTATCCCTTAAATAGTCTCAAAAGTTCAACCTCTAATTGAAAACAGGAAATACATCAAACCCTATACAATTAGAGGTTGAACTTAATGATAGCCTTACAGCCTTAACAGCACAATGATGTGAAATGGCATAATTTCACAGGACTGGGTTAACAAATGGTAACCTTACTGATGAAGTAACCCCACGTAGCCGTAGGATCAGGAAAGAACCAGAAGGTAAAACGAATCACGGCTATTATTGCTTGGCCATTCCAAAGTTTACATTTTATATAATCATGGCAGCCCGCTCTTCTTGAAGGGCATCCCTCAGGTCATTGAGGTTCAGGGGTACAGCTGAGCTTCTACATGGCAACTCAGCTAATCCCACAAGTTTTCTAGGGGATTCACGTTTGAAGAAAGCGCAGGCCTCTCCACTTGAGGTCCCCCAAGAGCCGCTCCCTAATGATGCGATGTCGATGAGCTGGAGCATTGTCATCCATGAAGATGGAAATAGGCCTGTGTTGTTCATGCAGAGGCACAATGACTGAATTAATGATGTTATTCCAGTAGAAGAGGCTGTCACTGTACCATTCACAAAGTGTAGGGCAGTTCTATATTGACTAGACACACCTGTCCACACTGTAACACAAACAACACCAATGGCTCATCTGTAGCTTATGCATAATTCTCTCCTTGACGTCTCCAGCATCGTTGGCGGCCATCATTTCTGCTCAGAGTGAATCGACTTTCATCACAGAACAGCACTGATAACCACTGGTCGCTTGTCCAGCATAGACATGGGCTCCCTGGACCATGCAAGACAATGATACCTGTGCATGGTGGTTTGGTCAGGTACCCTTGCCGATCGTCTAGCAGGCAAACCTGCTGTTCTGAATGGTCTGACGAGACACTTGGGTGCCTGTCACCTCCCTAACATTATTGAAGTAGCACAGCTTTCTAAGAAAGATTTATTTATCCAAATCTTGTGCTACCAAGCTCTGTGAAGGAAGAGTCCGATATGCATTTATGAAATCCCTAGATCCCTCCTCGTGCTGATTAGCAGCTTTCTGCCTAATACTGTACACAGGAAGGGTATGACGGTATGTTCAGATAACGTATTTACGGAGTGTACACCTGCCATAAATGTGTTTGTTTGCTGCACATATGTCCGAGAAAACTTTCTGCCTCAGATACTTATGTATTTGTTGGCCGAAACATATGCAAGTAAAATCATTCTTGTCTGCACGACAATGATGATTTTACACTGTACTGTGAGTGCTGTTATTGAACATTGCATGCAACATATTTTGGCATGTATTTTGCGCTAAAATATGTGCAAAATACACCATATGAACAATATGTCAGTCAGAGGTGCTGGGGAATGCTACATATCATGAATACATCAGGTTTTTTAAGGTGCGTTTGTAGGATGTGCAAAGCTTTAGGTATCTTCCCGGGGGAAAGAGTGAAATTTGTACTATAGAATTAGGCATAGTAAAAAGGAAAGTTAGATTAGTGGGCTATAGTTAACATTGAGGTTCCTTTCCCCATTGTAGTCTGCCTGGAAACAGTGGTTCATACCCCTCAGCCAATGGGGAGCAAAAACTCTGTGAAAAAAGGGGGTTAGTTGCCACAGCGGGGATTCAAATAAATATGAGACAGAGTAACCAGGGAAAGTCTTTTTGGAGTTTCTGCCACAGGGGGAGTGAGCAGAAACAGCACCCTCACCCCCTTTTGGGGATAAAGGGAGGCAGTTTTTAAGGGAAAGGCAAGGAAAAGCCCAAGAAAAAGGATTTTATATGTTATCTTTAAAGCAATAAGCCAGGCGGGAGCTGGGGGCAGAGCTTCGCCTCACGGAGCGTTTTGGAGTAAGGGAAAAAAAAGCCTCAACGCAGCGGCGGAAACGGAAACCCCCCTGAGCTGAGTGGAAGAGCCACTGAAAACAGTCCTTTTAAGCGTGAGGTGAGCGGAGAGCCCCCCTAGGACTGCGGGCAGTAAATTTTTCCACAGCTGTTTAAATTAAATTTGGGAGACTGGTTTTGTACTAAATTGTCGTTCGGAGGAAGAAAAGGAAAAGTAAGCCACAGTTCTCCCGGGTTAGTGTTGTCCCTTTTCGTGTCTTTTATACGCCGGTAACTTTTATCACAAGAGTCCCACATCGCTCCCCCGCAATTGAAAAAAACCTGAAAGGAGTGCCAATGTAAAGAATGCAGGTAGTGGATCCCCTGGACCCCGCAAGCGATTTGGTGTAACCGTACCAGGGGGGGGGAGTCTAAGTAGAACCCCCTTTACCAGAGCCCGCCCCAAAGCGGGGTGGACTTTTCTTGGGGGGGAGAAAATACCAGGTCGCCCCACTGGGGTGACTTGCTTGCGGTGGCAGCCCAAAGGGAGTTTGGGGGTCAGAATCGTGAGCGAGGGGAAGTCGGGGACAGGGAGGAGGGCAGGACAGGCGGGAACGGTTCGTGGGCGGATTCAGGAGCAAAAGGTTCGGTACACGGAAGTCAGGCAACAGGGAGAAGAAGCTTTCTCTAAAGGGCTGAACGGCACAAAATCCGGCAAAGGGACCCGGGAAGGAAGGGGGTTAAAAAGGGTCACCTGCCACCTTAACCAATAATGGGCGTACGGCCCTTTAAACCCCAGAGCCGCGCGCGCGCGCCTAAGGCCGGGGGACCCCCCACGCCGGCCCGGGCCCGGGACGGGCGGCCGGGGAGCGCAGGAAGGAAGGGGGAAAACCGGGACCGCCCCGGGACCGGCAGGGGCCCCGGGGACCGCGGGTGACAGCACGAGTGCGCCCGCGCCCGGGCCCCAGGGGGTGCGGGACCACCCGTGACAGACCCCCCCCTTAGGCCCCCTCCCCCCTTCCCGGGTTTCCGAGGAAGGTCAAAAACCCCGAGCCCGCGGTCCGGGAAATTTTTCCCCCCCCTCAGGCTCCCAAGACTCTCCCCCCCGACCGAATCCCTCCCAATCAACCAAGAATTCCCGTTTACCTCTAACCGACCCCCTAGCCAAAAACTCTTTAAACCGCAAATATGTTGGAGGCTACGGACTCGGAGGGGGAGGGAAAAACTTTTCTGGAGAAGGGGTTCAACACAGGGGCTTCAGGGGGGAAACATGAAAAAAAATTGGGGATCCGCAAGGGGGGAGGGATTTTGGAGCCTATACGCCCCCCCGGGTTTAAAACGGCTAAAGGTTTTTAAAAAGGGACCCAGGAAGCGGGGGCCAAAGGGCTTTTAACGGGGTTTTTTTTTAAACCTGACAAATTTGGCGGACACCAGACTTTTTCCCCGGGGGAAAAGGTTAGCGGGTTCTCCTCTTCCTTTTTCCCCGCCTGGGCCTTCATACGGGGGGCAGCACCCTGAAGGGACGACGGTTTGCCCCCAAAAATGCCAGAAAGGTCGGGGAACCAAGGCATCCACAGGGGGAACCCCTTCGGAGGAGGGGGCAGAGGGAGAGGAGGGCGGGGATGCCGACCATATACAAAAAAAAAGGGAACGCCCTAGGCCCGAATCTGGGCAAATTTGGGAATAAAAATTGGGCCCAGGGTAGGGGTGGGCCCCCAATAAATCCTGGCGAGCAAAAAACAAATAAACGCAAGAAACTGCCCAGAATTTTGGTTGACCTCTCTCTACCGGGCCGTTAAAATTGCGGATGGAAAGACGAAGAAAATTTCTAACTTAAACCCGCAATCGGGAAGCAGAGTGGGGCGCCGAACTTGGACAAACAAAATTTGCACCCCCCACGATCAAAAACATGTCCGGGGCAACCGTGCAAGCAAAGATGTGACTAAAAACGGGGGAGGCAAGACGTGGTGTTTGAAGGAAACCCGGGCAGGGGGACGAAGTGCGACATTTTTCAAAAAACCTTTATCCAAAATACCCCAGATCGCGGTTTTAACCCGAAGATGAGGGGAAGGCCCGGTGAAAAAATTCCATCGCCACAGGGGCCCAAAGGAATACGGGCGTAGGCAGGGGTCCGGCAGCCCGGGGGGGCCGGGGCGGGACACCTTTTTCCCGGCACAAGTACACAGGCATCCACAATTTCCTTTTAAAATTTTTAAAGCCAGTTCCCGGCCCCAGAGAACCGAGAGTTCAACTGGAACGACCGCGGGCCCCCCGGATGCCCCTGCCAACAAAGAAAAGGTCCCCAATTCAATTCTTTTGCGCAGGGATGGCCAAACGAAAGGCTTGCCAGGAGGTATCTCCAAAAAAGGAAAAAAAAAAAAAAAAAAAAAAAAAAAAGAAAAAAAAAGGGGGCTTGCCCTAAAAATTAAAAAAGGGCATTCCGGAAAGGTTTTTATTTTGTTGGGGTTTTGCGGCCCCCTTTTCCGGTAACGTCGGTTTGCCCCAAAGAGAGAAATCTCCCCTTTGAGGTTTTTTGGGGCTGGGCAAAAAGGGACCCGGGAAGTCAAATCTTAAAAAAAAAAAACCCAGCGTCCCTTGCCGAGGTTGAGGCCCGGGGCCCGACTGAGGTACTGAAGTTTTTTGTGATCCTTAAAAACCTCAAAAGGATGACGACTCCCTCCAGAAAAAGCCGGCCCTTTTTCCGGGGCCATCTTAAATAGCGAGAAATTTCCCTGGGTCCCCAAATAGATATTTCCTCTCTCCCGACGAGAAGGCTTTGAAAGAAGCCGCAGGTGATGGTTCCCCCCCCCTTGGGACCCTTTTGAAAAGGGACAGCCCCGCCCCCACCGAAGAGGAAACCCACCTCCAGAGAGAAAGGCTTCTCAGGATCGGGGCGTACAAAAAAGGTTTCGGAAGAAAAGGCTTGGACTTCAAACCCGGGAAAAGGGGCTTTTTCGGACCGTTTGGGGGGCCAAAAATTTGGGGGTTTAAGCCTTCTTCCTGGGAGAGCCACAATTGGGGGCCCACCATGTAGAAAATGGGATAAAAAACTGCCATAATAATTGGCAAACCCCAAAAAAACTTTGTATGGCTCAAAGTCCAACAGGTCGGGGCCCATTGCAAATGCAGACACCTTATTTGGGACCATTTGCGGGGCCCTGGGTCGGAGACATGAAACCCCGAGGAAAGGCAACGGGGTTGGGTGGAACACCCCCTTCTCAAATTTTTGGCGTACAGGGGGGTTTGCTGCGAAGCGTTGAAAGGAAACTGGGCCCACCCTGTGATGTTTGGGCCGGAAGGCCCAGGGGAGAAGACCATAATGTCGCCAAAATACACATGACACACTGAAAGAGCAGGTCCCAAAGTTTGCCCCTTTTAAACGAACCCCCTGAAAGCCGCAAAGCTTTGCACAGACCAAAAGGCCCAATTACAAAGGAAATTAAAAAATGGCCGTCGGGGGTTTTTGAACCCGTTTTCCCAAACTAAACTCCCTCCCCGGGATCCTGATGAGATTTTATGCCCCGCCCCAGGCCCCAATTTTTGGAGAAGCCCTTTGGCCCCTGTAGACGGTAAAAAAGATTTCCCCGAAAATTAGAGGCAAGGGGTCCCCGGTTTTTTACAGGTAATCGGGTTCAGGCCCCGGAAATTCAAACAAGGACGGAGAAAAACCATCCTTCTTTCTGTACGAAGAAAAACCCGGCCCCGGGCGGGTGTTTAGGATTTGCGAAATAAAGCGTTTTTGCATTCTCACGGATTTTTTTTCCCGACATGGCCGACCCCGGGCCCGGGACAACGGGAAAACCTTTACCCCAGGGGGACGGTTCCCGGGAAAAGGGGGTCAATGGACAGCCCAAAGGGGCGATGGGGAAAGGAAAGGGTTCACCTGTTTTTTCCCCCCCTCCGAAAAAACTCCACGTATTTCCCGTTTTCAGGGGGAAGCCCTTGGGGGGGACCTGTAAAAAACTGATGAGGGGGAAAGGGCCCGGGACGGCCGGGGAAACGAGAGAAAAGCGATTCTGGCACCCGGACCCCCAGCGTAAAACCCTCCCCCGGGTTTTCCCGCGGGCGGGGCATGGAGCTGAAAGCCCACGGAAGACCCAAGAGGATAGCTGAGGATGCCCGGAGGGAGGACGTAAAGGGTGATCTCCCCTTGTGTAAGGGCCCCCACGCGGAGAGAAAATGGCTTGGCCCACGTACCGAATGGCCTCACTAAGTAGCTCGCCACTCACGGGAGGAACCCCAAAGGGGCCCTTCCAGAGGGACCCCCGGAAGGCTACTGGAACCAGGTGGCATGAATAAAGTTCCCGGCGGATCCAACCAGAAAGGCGGGCCCCCCGAAAAGGGACCCGGGAAAACCCGAAAAACCCTAAACCCCTCCATAGTAAGGGCTTTTAGTGTTCAACCCGGGGATGCTCTCCGACATAGCCTAGGTGGGGGGCGTTTCCCCCTGCCCGGGGTTGGGGCGAAGCGGGCAACCATTTGGAAGTACCCGGGGGCCGGGCACAGAAAAAGGCAAAATTTTTCTCTCCCACGGGGGACAGTTTCCTTTGGGGCAAGGGTGCCCCCCCCCCAAACCTGCATGGGTTTTTCACGGGTTTTTAAAGTGAAAGGGGCAGCTGTGGTCTTTGGAAGACCGGGGCCAGGCGAGGCAAACGGCGGGTCGGGGGGAGATCACTTTCCCTGGCGTATTTCCTCTTGTCCCTCCCCGAAGCGAACATCGATCCGAGTTCAAGGGGGGACCATTTCGTTTAAAGGACGGGTTTCTCTTTTGGCCCCGCAGGGCTCCTTTTAACTCGGGCCGGACGGGCCCTTTTTTTAAAAAAGTGGCACATAGAGGGGGCCGTCTTTTCCGGGGGTCAGCCCCAAAGCCGGGGGTCCAAAAAACAACTGCGTATTTCGCCGACAGAGGAGTCCCCCTGGCGAAAAATTCCCAGTTGGGGCGGCCCCGCCGGGGAAAGCCCGTGCCGGCTCTTCAAAGACCTGGGGAACCTGAAGGAAACCCCTGTAGGTCCCGCACCGGTTTCCCCCCCGGCCCAGAGGGGGGGGGCCCCAAAGCTAAGCCTTCCCGGACAGCAACTGACCAACGAAGGCCACCTTAAATTTTTCTTTTTGGGAAAATTTTGACCGGCCATCAACTCAACTTGCAATCGGAAAGGGGGTTTAAATAAATCCCCGGCACATTTTTGGGAGTCCCCTTTCAAACTTGCCCGGGAAAGGGTGGGGGCCGCACCGAAAAAGCCCCATTTTGCTGGCGGAGGCGCGCCAAAAGGGGGCGGTGTGGGCGGCTTTTGGTTTTAAAAGCCGGGGAGCTGCTGCACCTTGGGGGACAACTGTTTTAAGCGTTTGGGTTTGGGTTGCGCTAGTTTTTTGTGACGCTAGCCACTATTGCCGTGAGGTCCGGTTCACCGGGAAAAAGGTACCTTGGCAGGATCCAGGGCCGGGATCTTACGAAAGAATGCGGGGTGGGTTGATCCGCTGGACCACCGCAAGCGAGGGTGAAAAGCCGTACCAGGGGGCGGATTCTAAGTAAAACCCCGGGTTTTTTTCACCCAGAGCCCCCCGGAAAAAGCGGGAATGGATTTTGCCTGGGGCGGAGAACTACCGGGGCGGGCCCCCCACTGGGGTGACCTTTTCTTGCGGTTTGGGACCCAAGGGAGTGCATGGTACGAATCGTGAGACGTAGCGAAGTCGGGGGCAGGCCGGAGGTCAGGACAACGGGAAAAGGGTTTCGTGGGGAAAGGGTTTTAGGCGAAAAGGTTTTGGTACAAAAAGGGAAATCAGGGCCCCCGAGGGAGAAGAAGCTTTTCTAAAAGGGTGAACGGCCAAAAATAAAGATCCGGGAAAGGTGACCCGGAAGGAAGGGGGGTTAAAAAAGGGTCCCCGCCATCCTTAACCAATAAAGGGCGTACTGGCCCATTTAAATCCCCGAGAGCCCGGGGCGCGCGCCCTAAGGCGCGGGGGCCCAAAAAGCAAAAGCCGGCCGGGCCCGGGGAACGGGAGGGCTTTGGGCCCCAGGAAGGTAAGGGGAAAACCGGGACCCCGACCCCCCGGGGCCGGCAGGGGCCCCCGGGGCCCCCACGGTGACACAACGAGTGCGCCCCACCCCGGGCCCAGGGGTTTGGGACCAAAAAAACCCCTGACAGCCAAAACCTTCCACTTTTGCTTTTTATCTGCAAGGTGCCAACCATACCCCATTCTTACAATTTGGGAGGGGCCAACCATAACCCCTCCCCATTCCCCTTTACACTTCAACAGAGCGTTTTTTTTGGGACATTTTTAAAAGCAATTTTTTTTTGCAGAAATGCACATCTCCCAATATACAAAATAAGGTGTATAAAAGAGCTTTTGGAATTACAAAAGAAGAAAAAAATTTTAATATACCCCATTTTCCAGAAATTTAAAAAATTAAAAAGGGGAAATCAACTTCAAATTTAAAAAATAAAATTTAAAAGCTCCCCCGGGGCCCCCAAGTAAAAATAAAGAAAAAAAAATTTTAAATTGCCTTCAAAACCGGGGCCCCGGGGCCCCCCCGCCCCTGTTCAAATTTAGGCCTTCTGTTTGGGCACGCCTTACTCCAAAAAGGAACTTTACGCTTTTCCAAAAGAAACTGCGCGGGCCCGGCCCCTTTAAATTATATCACCGTTGGGGAATTTAACAGCTCTGAACATGATGTTAGTTTGGGCATGTTTATAACTGCATTAAAACCCCGCCGGGCCCCCGGATGACGACCCCATTCAGAAGTGATGATGAGTATAAAAATGTTTTTTATTTGTATTTGGGGGCCCCGGGAAACCCATTTGAAATTTTTAAATTTTTAAAAAAGGTGACAACCCTTTAATTTTAAAATACATTGTTTTTAAACAGCTCAATGCTCGGGTTTGCCTTCCCCTCCAATTTTTTTTAAATTTTCAGGTTTTTTATTTACAGGTACACCACGACTAAGTGCCCTGGAGGTTCGAAGCGTGTAACAAATAGAGGAAGAAAGCGTATTGAGCCTTTTTTAATGCACTGGATTAAATGTAAGGTGCTATACTTTTTCTGCATAAGCAGAATACAGCCTCTTCCATCAGAATACAGCCTCTTGGTGGCAGCAGTGGAGATGCGTACCAAGACTTATCTGTGTATATGTTTATAATGTTGCTATCTTGTCTTACCCAGGGACCCTGCTGTACAATGGAGCTGTCATGTGTTTTCAATACCCTGTAATGATAAAGAGATGACTCTTCTGAACATATCCCAGTCTCCACAGCAGAGTTGAAAAGTCAACTGCAAAAAACATATTATCAGTCATGTACCCAGGGCTCCACATTAAACCAACACTGTGATAAATGTTAGGTTAGGGTTAGTGGGACACAGAGAGGATTTGCTTGTTGCTCTTCTTGTATATAGCCTGGATCAATGTACAATAGAACTACTCATACTACTTAAAGGGGTTTTACCATGAAGTAAAATTGATGTGGGAAGCTTGCAAATTAAATAACAATCCATCATTTTCACCATTTATCATGATAGAAATTGTGTACCATTTTTGTCTTAGCTACTGCCGTAATGATCCATAGTGTACAGCTCATCTCTAAGGGATATGACCAGTAAGGAGAGCTCCCCAGTACTGCTCAGACATCACCTCTCAGGCAACTACTGTCAGTCTCTTTTCTGCTTAGTAATCACACCCACTCACTGCTGATCGAGTTCAACCCCAGGTACTATCATGCTATTCTCCTGTTCTCTGTACTCCTTAGTAATTAGTCAAACAGTGCAAACAAATAAAAAGAAAAAAGAAGCCTAAATCAGGTATGTGCATTAAGACAAAAAAATCCACATGTTTGGTTCCTGCATCAATTTGAACCTAGGATCCCTATGCTGAAAGGCAGAGTGCTAACCACTCAGCTACGCTGCAGCAACTCACAGCTCTTTACATAAACAGACCACTGTTTAACTAGAGTGAGCACACTTCGGGCATAGTCATGTCAAGCTGGGTCACATGCTACGTATTTCAAACAAATCATACACGTCTCCTTTTTAGCACACTGAAAGCTGAAGCATGACAAACCAGGCATTAAATGCCTTCGTTGCAAAACCCCTTTAGGTTTTAGACTAGAGTGGTGTATTCTGAGGAGATTATATTCATGCACCTAAACCTATCTTTTTTTCTCTACAGAATGGTGTGGTTCTTGTCCACTGTAATGCTGGAGTGTCTCGTGCTCCATCGATAGTCATTGGTTATCTGATGTACAGTGACAAACTTAATTTTGCTAGAGCCTTTTCAACAGTGAAAAATGCAAGACCTGCAGTGTGTCCAAATTCTGGATTCATGGAACAGCTCCACAAATATCAAGACTACAGTAGACAGCAAACAGATGTCGTTCATGAGAAAACAGATTGACAGACATTGTGATGATTTCTATTTCTCTGTGTTTTTGTCTTCTTATTGGTTATGTTGTTTTTCTATTTTAATAAAGATGTGTGTCTAGAGATTTTTTTGGAAATCCAGAGACCGTGCTTTTCTTTACACAAAGGAATAAGAAGTGAATAACACAAATGATAAAAAATAAATATGTATATTTGTTCCCTATACAGTATAACCTTGTTTCAATGTTTTGGAGCAGCACTATACAGAGAGAATGTTTTTATTTAGGAATTACGGGTGACAAAGGTCAGAGTCATGCACACCTGCTAAAGTTCAGGAGCGCGCTGCCCGATCATTTCTAAAAACAGAGCAGAATGTTGCAAAATATTAAAATTAGTAGTGTTCACCTCATTGATCCCCTACCACTTCTGTTCTGATGGATCACAGTCATCGTCCACCTTGTGTCTACTTCATGGGCCCGTTCAACACAGTCTTGTTACTGTTAGGGTATGTTCACATGGCGTAATTGCGGGGCATACAATACGCCCCGCAATTACGCTGAGTTTTTGGGAGTCGTGCTGATCGGTGCGTACTCCCGCGGCGCTGGGAAGGGGGGGGGTGCCAGCGGCCCGCCGGCCCCATGGACATGCATTACTCGTGGCGCGTATTCGGCGCAAGTAATTGACATGTCAATTATCTCCTCGCTCGTACAATACGATCGTATTGTACACCCGAGGAGAGGAGGCGTAATCCATAGTTCTCCATGAGAACTATGGATTACCGTAATGATTGGGGCACATTTCGCTCGTATAAGAGCGCAGTACGCTCGCAATACGTGGTGAAATGAGCCCCAAAATAAGCTGTGTGAACATAGCCTTAGAGCTTGTGATTGTCTGGCACAGTCACATTTTGGGAAACTTTGTCACTTTAGTGTTGCAAATAAAGACTAGTGGGAGATCACATAACTGTCAGTGGTGGAGAGGCTTGAAAGGTGAGTAAATATCATTTATTTTTTAACACATATCAAGCTTAGTGAAACTTACCTACTGTTTAAATTCTGTGCTGTCTTGTCATCGTTGCTGACATGTAACTACAGCAGGAACAGAAAAACTAATTTAAAGAGACCTGTCTGCTCTCCTGACAGATTTAAAAAAAATAAATAAAAATACCTGTATTCTTATTAAATATAAATGCTGTATCATCTATTTTCTTAGAAGTCTACATTGAGCCACTCCGCTACTATTTCTCCCGAAAGTGTAAGAATAAATTGACCACTGCTTATTACCATTCTGCTTGTCAGGAAATTGTCCTTGCACTCAAGGATGATGAGAAAATATGGGCCTTACGATGTGTCAACACGGTAGTGACAAAATACCGGTCGGACTCTGTTTTAGAATCCCCCATAATCATGAATTGGACATCTTCTGCTCAAAAACCGGGCGAAAGATTGTGCATGTTCAAAGTTTTTTTAGAGTGCCGACGCCTGCAAGGCCGTCTGGCTGAAAATCCGTTCAGTGTAGACTACTGATCAGATTTTCTATTCAAGTCTATGGGTTGGTTTCTGGTCGGTTTTCAGAGAGTTTCCAAATCTGCAAACCATCTGAAAATCTGGCCCCTATATGTATGGGTTGTATAGTAACTGGGTATGTCCTAAAGAATTGGCACATAGCAAATGTGGTGCAAATATTCAAACATGGAAACCTGGAAACTATAGGCCGGTAAGTTTAACCTTTGTTGTAGGTAAAATGTTTGAAGGTTTTCTAAGAGATGCCATACTGGAGTATCTCACTGAAAATAAATGTATAACTCCGTTCCAGCATGGGTTTATGAAGGATTTGTCCTGTCAGACTAATCTCATCAGCTTCTATGAGGAGATTAGTTCTATATAGGATTGGGGAGAGGCACTGGTTGTCATATATCTGGATTTTTCTAAAGCATTTGATACTGGACCACATAAAAGGTCGGTAAGTAAAATGAGAGTGCTTGGACTTGGGGAAAATGCTTCCAAGTGGGTAAATAACTGGCTCAGTGATAGAAAACAAAGGGTGGTGATTAATGGTACATACTCAGACTGGATTGCTGTTACTAGTGGGGTACCACAGGGGTCAGTATTGGGCCTTATTCTCTTTAATATATTCATTAATGACCTTAAACAAGGATTGCACAGTACAATATCAGTCTTTGCAGATGATACTAAGCTCTGTAAAGTAATCAACACAATAGAGAATAATGTTCTATTACAAAGGGATCTGGGATCTAAGTTGGAGGCCTGAGGAGAAAAGTGGCAGATGAGGTTTAACACAGATAAATGCAAGGTTATACACATGGGAAGGAAAAATCCATTCCATTATTTCTTGTTAAATGGAAAAATGCTGGGTAAAAGTGTCACGGAGAAGGACTTGGGATCTAGTGGGACAGTAACTTAATTGAAGCAGCCAGTGAGTGTCAGGGACTGCCAAAGACAAAAAAAGGATCATGGGTACATTAAAAAGGGGGATAGATGCTCATGATGATGTACATCATTCTCCCATTATACAAGTCTACTGGTAGACCAACACAGTGGAATATTTGTGGACAGGTTTGGGCACCAGTGCACATGAAAGACATTGTAGAGCTTGAAACTGGTTCATTGCGGGGCAAAAAAAATAATTAAAAGGACCTGGGTGGACTTACAATACAGAAAGATTAGCAATATTAGTGTTATTTCGTTTAGAGAAAACATGGCTTCAGAGTGGCATAATAAATATGTTTAAATATATTAAAGGTCAATATAGACATCTTTCCCAAGATCTATGTATACCGAGGACTGTATCTAGAACAAGGGGGCATCTTCTGTGTCTTGAGAAAAATGATTCTTTACTGTAAGAGCAGTGAGACTGTGGAACTCTCTGCCAGAGGAACTTGTTATATTGATGTTACGATCCTAAAACTTGCCATTTGTCCCTGGCAGCAGCTGTGCTGTTCATAGTCAACTAGCACAGCTGCTTTGTGTCACCCTGACGGGGGGAACTATTTAGTCCAGGCTGTTGTTTCCCTCAGTGCCTGAGATTCTGTTGTGCATAGTTTGCTCCTATACAGTTATCTGGTCTTCTGGACATTTGTCCTCGGATCCTGACCACTGGATACACGTTCCTGGGCCCCTCTGCTGTTTTCAGGTTCCTTCACATCCCCTTGGATTCCCCATTGTTTTATGTTTTCTTTCTGGACTGTTTGCATTTTGTTTATTTATTTCTATGCAATAAAAGTTATTATATAATCTTAGGCCAACCATGGATTCACGGGATGTAAGCCTGCCCGGGGTTTGGCTGCGAACTTGTACTGTATAACTTGGCCGAGTGTTTTAGGGCAACAGCTGAGGCCTTCAGGAAGGCCACACCAAAATTTTTAATCTGATGATCGGTGCCACGTCTGCTGATGAACCGGTGCCTGCTGCCATGTCTACTTGTCCGATGCAAGTTGCCACGTCTGCTGATGATCCGGTGGCTCGCTGCCACGTCTGCTGATGATCTGGTGCCCGCTACTATGTCTGCCTGTTAAGTGCCTGTTGCCACATCTGTCTTTTCTGGAGCCCAGTTACACGTCTGCCTGTCCAGAGCCCAGTGCCATGTCTGCCTGTCCAGGGCCCAGTGCCACGTCTGCCTGTCCAGGGCCCAGTGCCATGTCTGCCTGTCCAGGGCCCAGTGCCATGTCTGCCTGTCTGGGGCCCAGTGCAACATCCGCCTGTCCGGGGTCCAGTGCCAGGTCTATCGAGAATTCAGTCCCCAATGCCACATCTGCCAACAATCTTCTCCCCAGTGCCACATCTGCCAACGATCCAGTCTCCAGTGCCCTGTCCGGCAATGATCCGGTCCCCAATGCCATTTCTGCCGACAATCCAGTCTCTAGTGACAACGGGGACACGAAGATCGGTCTCCAGTGCTCGTCCGCTGTCGATCCGGGATTTACGCTAGTGCAGATTGTCGGGGTCGGGGGCGGCCACACTCCTACAACTTTTCATTTGACCCTGGCAGCAGCTGTGCTGCTGATAGACAAGCGCTTTCTGTGCTTCAGCGAGGGGTAACAGTTAAGCGCTTGGCTTCAACTTGCACAGCTGCTTGTGCTTCACCCTGTGGGGGTGGAACTATTTAGTCTAGGCTATTGTTTGCCTCAGTGCCTGAGATTCTGTTGTGCATGGTTTGTTCCTGTAAAATTCTCTCTCCTGCTGGACTCCTGGTTGTTTTCCTGCCTGCTGAACTTCTTTATCTGTCTGCTAGACATTTGTCCTTGGATCCTGCCCACTGGACACACATTCCTGGTCCCCTCTGCTGTTTTCAGATTCCCTCACGCCCCCATGGATTCCTAATAATTTTTACGTTTTCTTTCTGGACTCTGTTTTGTTTGTTTCTTTATTTCTATGCAATATAATTCCTTTTCTGAAGAAAATGTTAGGGTATGTTCACACGGCTTATTTTGCCGCCTATTTGCGTGCGCATTTCGCCACGTATTCGCGAAATGCGCGCCGCAATTACGGTAATTCAGAACTCTCATAGAGAGCTATGAATAATGCGTTGTTTCCCCGAGCGTACACTACAATCGTATCGTACGTCTGGGGAGAGAAGTGACATGTTAATTCTTTGCGGCGCTTAGGCGCCACTTACATTGCATCTCAATGGGGCCATCGCCCTGTGCTTTGGAATTATGCGCTGATCAGCACATGCTTCCAAAACAGCAAGCATATTGTGCATACTTACAAGGTACTGTGCTCCCCAATTCGCTGTGTGAAACATAGCCTTATCATGGGTGAATCACTTACAGAGCTCAAAAAGGGTCTGGATGCATTTCTAGAGTGAATAATAAAACAAAGTTATTAGTGAACCAGGATTCTGGAGAGGGGGTCGTTGATCCAGGGGTATTTATTCTATACCGATTGGATTTGGGAAAGGAATTTTTTCCCTAAATTTAGAACCAATTGGCTTCTACCATATCTTTCGGGGTTTTTTGCTTTCCACCGGATTCAAACTATGCACAATAGGTTGAAATGGAATGGACGTACTGTCTTTTTTCAGCCTTACAAACTATGCAAGGTAAAATAACTATAATCAGTACATAGATACACTAAAGGTACCAAGCGCAGTCTATACGTACTCTATCAGAAGAAGAGTAGATAAGGTAACTAAACCAAGCTTACTAAATAGATTTAGCATTAGAACAGAGGTTACTGTTGGGATACGGTAACAGAACCAAGCCTATAATACGGTAACTAAACCAATCTTAGTAAATAAGTAACAAAACCAAGCTCAATATATACATTTTCTACCAGAACCAGACATTCCATGTAGATATGCTAAAGGAACTTAGCTCAGTACATAGATGTGATAAAAGAACCAAGCTCACTTGAGAAATATGGTAACTGAACCAAGGTTACTGCCTAAATACAAAAACAGTCCCAAGACTAAGGCAAAGCTACTAAAACAGAAGATTACTACAAAAATACAGTAAATATATACTGTAGCATCAAACACAGTGCACTGATATGGTAACAGAACCAAGTTTAGTGCATAGATAAGGTAACAGCCAAGCTCTTTGGAGGACACCAGACATATTCTAATTACAAAGCAACAAACAGAAACAAAAATAAAGATAGAAAAATGTTGAAGGGTACATATAACATGCATAGTGAATCACCCAAATCCACAGTATTTAAAAAATGTACCTAAGGAATAGTTAAAAAAGGCACTCAGGTTGATGAAGTTGTTCAGAGCTATTGGCCTTAGCTCTTCTATAAGCAGAATAAACTTAGCTTCATTTTAGAGGAGTAAATTATCCCCTTCCCTTATAGGCTGGCATACAAGAAAAAAGATCAGCAAAATTCATTCCTACTAGGTCCCAATTATGGCATTTTTGCATATGATGAATAAGTCTTGGGAAACCTGACAATGTCCTCAATGATCTTACAGGTTCCCTAAATTAGAGGAATAGTCTTACTGATGTAAAAGAGAGACAAACTACAGAGGGTATATATACTTTAAAAAGTGTAAAAAAAAACAAAAAAAACAGTGAATGTTAATTGCCTACAGTATAGCTTAATATTATTTTCTGTACAGTGGGTACGGAAAGTATTCAGACCCCTTTAACTTTTTCACTCTTTCTTTCATTGCAACCATTTGGTAAGACCAAAAAAGTACTTTTTTTGGCTCATTAATGTACACTTTGCACCCCCTCCCCATCTTGAAAGAAACAAAAGTAGATATTTTTGCAAATGTATTAAACATGAAAAACTGAAATATCAGTCTTAAGTATTCAGACCCTTTGCTCAGCATTGAGTAGAAGCACCTTTTGAGCTAGTACAGTCATGAGTCTTCTTGGGAATGATGCAACAAGTTTTTCACACCTGGATTTGGGAATCCTCTGCCATTCTTCCTTGCAGATCCTCTCCAGTTCCCTCAAGTTGGATGGTGAACATTGATGGACAGCCATTTTCAAGTCTCTCCAGAGATGCTCATTTGGGTTTAGGTCAGGGCTACGGCTTTGCCAGTCAAGAATGGGCACAGAGTAGTTCTGAAGCCACTGCTTTGTTATTTTAGCTGTGTGCTTAGGGACATTGTCTTGTTGGAAGATGAACTTTCAGCCCAGTCTCTTTCCCTCTGTACCAGCTGATAGTCACATATTGTCACCATTGTACTTGTTTGTCTTGTATTATGTATGTAACCCCCTTGAATGTACAGCGCTCTGGAATTAATGGTGCTCAAAATTAAACAATATATGTGCATAACTGCAAGAAAATATGGGAGAGACAGGCAAAGTATAGACAGATAAAGGGAAAAGAATAGTGTAATTAGATGCATAGTGGGTAAGAAAAATATTGAGAGATGAAGAAATTAGGCTATGTTAACACGGCTTATTTGTGGGGCGTAATTACGCCCTGCAACTACGCCGTGTGGATGGGGGCGGGAGCGGGGGGCCAGGACCTCGCCAGCCCATAGACTATCATTACTAGCGCCGCGTATACGCCGCTAGTAATTCACATGTCACTTATCTCCCCCCGCGGTGGATTCGCCGAGCAGGGAGAGGAGACGTAATCCATAGTTCTCTATGAGAGCTGTGGATTACCGTAATGACTGGGACGTATTCCAGCCGTAATTTGCGCAGTACCGACTGAAATACGTCCCATTTTAAGCCGTGTGAACATAGCCTTAGAGTAATATAAACATAAAGTAAAGAGGCCAGACAGCAGGGGAAAATGAAGCAATATGGATGATACAGAATGTATTATGAGAGAGGAAAAGGGAATAAATAAAATAGGCATACAGGGAAGGTAATGGCTGGAGATATTACCCAATATACAGATGCCTCTATCTGGTCTGCAGAGGGAAGAGAAATACCTGACACAAGATAAGTAAATCAATAAAAGAGAACATAAAAGAAAACACTAATGTTATCAAAAGGAACAGTCAAATGGCTAGGATAAAAGATATATCAACTGGAATCAAGCAGATGAAAATAATACTCATAATAGATCCATTTTGGACTATCAAGAAACAGTGAAAAAGGGGTTATATGTGCAAAAGGATTACTTGTGTGTAAGTGCATGTAAGAGATGCCATTAACTTACACACAAATAATCCTTCTAATGTTTCTAAACATTTATATTATGAACATGCTGCTGATCGGAATCATTTTACATTTTCAGGGATACAGAGGGTTAATCGACCAGTGAGAGGTGGCGAATGGAGGCGTGCTTTGTTAAATAGAGAAACGTTTTGGATTTTATGTTTGGATACTTCTCACCCAAAAGTTCTTAATTATAGATCTAACCTGGTATTACATTATTGAATTTTCTAATGTGAAATAATATTTCAGTTTTTTACGTATATTGATGATTTTATAATGAATGTTCTTTTTTGTTTTTTTTAATAAAGTTTTGAGCTACCAGTACCCATCCGGACCTGGGCTCTTCCCTCCCAGTAAATCTTTGATAATCTGCTTTAGTTTGCGAAGAGAGAAGGGTTTTTCCAAGGCTAGCGCCACTGGTTCTGAAGTTTTAGAAAGCAGCAACTGGTGAGGAAATAGCTACCGGGGCGAGCTATGGGAAGGAGAAGTAAGATTATATAGTTGTGAATAAAAGGCGCAAAATGACCTTGTGATGTCCTTAGTGCAGTGGACAGCAGAACCCGACGCATTTTTAATAGACGGGATGTGGGATTGTGCCATGCGGTTCCACACTGCTCTAGCTAACATACGCACACTTTTGTTTCCAAATTTGTAAAGCTTACTGCTGAATATATGAATCAAATGGCCCCAGGCCGCCTCCAACAAGCGTTTGACCTCCAACCGCGCGTCCCGCAGCTCTAATAACATCAGGGCCGAGAGCACGCGCTTATGGGCCAACTCCAATGCAGAGACTCTGTTTAAAGCGTTTTTAAGAGCTACTCCTTTCTCTTTTTTAAGTCTTGAGTTTTTTAAAACAATGTTTGATCAATATTCCCCTAATTACACATTTGAGGGATTCCCACTGGATGACAGGAGAGGAGGGATCATTAGAATGACAATCTAAAAACTGGGCAATTGAACTATTTATTTCTGATACACAAAGGACATCTAGAAGAACAGTCTCATTCAGTTTCAGGCACCCCTTGTCAGGGCCAGGAGCTGAAAAGAGCAGAAACCCGGGACATGGTCAGACCATAATATATTTCCAATGGCCGTACTAGATAGCCATGGGAGGACAGAATGCTGGGCCATAATATAGTCCAGGCAACTGTATGAACGATGGGGCAGAGAGAAGAAGGTGTAGTCCCTATCGGTTGGGTATGGAGTCTCCACATATCACATAACTGAAGCTGAAGGAAAACCTTCTTGATTCTTTTAACCCCTTCCCGCAAATGGATGTATGCATACGTCCTGGCGATCGCGCGAGCTTGCGGGCAAGCCGCGCACGATCGCGACATGGAACCAGCGGTATATTACCGCTGGCTTCATGCCGCATCACCCCCGGCCGGAATGAGCTGCGGCCGCGGGTGAAAAACGCTTCATTACCGCAGCCTGTCATGGCTGCGATAATGAAGCCGCAAGCAGGAGAAGTGAGCTCCCTCTGCCTACAATCGGCGCAGCAAGCGGCGGAGATGCCGCTAGCTGGTCTCTTACCGGACTCCCCGGATGCTTTCTGAAAGCATCCGGGTAGTCTGGTGACGTCACCAGGCCCACAAAGCATTGTGGGCATGGTGTCAGTCGTTGCCATGGCGACCTGTGCACAGCACAGCACAAACCGCAATCTAACGATTGATTTTTCCCAGTGGGGATTTGCTGTTACAAATCCCCACTGGGGAATAGTAAAAAAAAAAGTTAAAAAAGTAAAACACAAACACAAAAAATAAAATAAAAACACGTACACCGCCCTTTTCCCCTTTACAAACGCCAATCGCCCCAAAAAAGATCAAAAATAAATAAAGTACCCATATTTGGTATCGCCGCGTGTGTAACGACCCACCCTATAAATCTGTCATGTTAATTAACCTGTACGGTGAACGCTGTAAAAAAACAAAAACAAAAAACAGTCACAGAATTGCAATTTTTTTTACATCCTGCAGCACATAAAATGGAATAAAAAGCGATCAAAAACTTATATAAACGCCAAATTTGTACAAATTAAAACTTCAGTTAATCCCGCAAAAAAAAAGTCCTTACACGTCTCTGTATACGGAAAAATAAAAAAGTTATGGCTCTCAGAAGACAGCGATGCATAAATATTATTTAACACAATAAAAACACTTTTTTTTTTTGCTTCAAAATTAAAAAAACTATATAAATAGGGTATTGCTGTAATCGTATAAACCAAGAGAGTAAAGCTAACTGGTCATGGATACTGCACGGTGAGCGCTGTTAAAAATAAAAATGAAAAACACTACTAGGATTGCAGTATTTTCTTCACCCTGCCTTCCAAAAAACGGATTTAAAACTGAACAAAAAGTCTTGTCCCCACAAAAATGAAACTAATAAAAACTTCAACTCACCCCGCAAAAAAAAAGCCCCTACACAGCACCGTACACAGAAAAATAAAAAAGTTATGGCTCTCAGACTATGGCGATCCAAAAACGTGTTTTCCTTTTTGAATAAAAGTGTTTTTATTGTGTAAAAGCAGTAAAACATCAAAAAAATATACAAATTGGGTATCGCTGTAATCGTATCGACCTGCTGAGTAATACTAGCATGTCAGTTATACTGCACGGTGACCGCTGTAAAAAATAAAAATAAAAAACACTACCAGGAATGCTGTATTTTGTTCAAAATGCCTCACAAAAACCTTAATAAAAAGTGATCAAAGCGGCATATGCCCCCCATAATGGTACTAATAAAAACGTCAACTCATCCCACAAAAAACAAGCCCATAATCAGCTCCATATACAGAAAACTGAAAACGTTATGGCTATCAGAACAGGACAACATAAAAACGCAATTTTTTTATAGACCTATTTCTATTGTGTAAAAGTAATAAAACATAAACTATATAAAATCTATATCATTGCAATTATACCAACCCCCATAGTAAAGATATCCTGTCATTTATACTGCACGGCGAACGCTGTAAAATTGAAGCCCAAAAAACAATGGCGGAATTGCGTTTTCCCCTCATTTTCATGGCCCAATGCTAAAAAAAAAAACTTTGGAACACCTGTGCACCCAAAATGTACAATACACCCCTAGATGAGATCCCTGAGCCGTGCTGAATCCAAAATGGGGCGACTTCTGGAAGGTTTCACCTGTTCTGGTACTTTGGGGGCTTTGTAAATGCAACATGGCCCCACCAAAATCTGTGCTCCAAAAGCCAAATAACACTCCCTCCCTTATATGCCCTGCCATGCGCCCAGACAGCAGTTTACACCCACATGTAGGGTATTGCCGAACTTGGAAGAAATTGCGTAACAAAGTTTTGGGTGCTTTTTTACCAGGATGCCTTGTAAAAATTAAACATTTTCAGCTAAAATTGCAGATTATTGGAAAAAATTTTTTTTTTCCATTTTCACAGCCTAACGCTAAAAAATTTTGTGGGGTATTTTTAGGGGAGTTTATTAAGTTTTAGCACCTTAGGGTGTCCGCAAAACTGAAATGGCGCCTAAATAAAATGGTAATGAAAATGAGACCCAGAGTCCAGTAGGTGCTCCTCCTATTCTGGGGCTTGTGGTTGAGCCAAATAATGCACTAGGGCCACATATGGGATATCTCTGAAAACGGCAGAATCTGGGGAATCAATATTAAGTTGCATTTCCCTGATCACATTTACCGTATTCTTGTGATTTATGTATAAAAATTGAAAATCTGCAAAAAAAGTGAAATTTTGAAATTTCACTTCCACTTTGCTTTAATTCCTGTGAAACACCTAATGGGTTAATAAACTTCCTAAATGCGTTTTTTGAATACTTTAAGGGGTGTAGTTTCTTAGATGAGGTCATTTATGGGGGTATCTAACATACAGGTCAATCAAAGTCACGTTAGAACTGGACTGGTCCCTAAAAAAATGTATATTGCAAATTTTCTTGAAAATTTGAAAATTACTACTAAATTTCTAAGCCCCCTAATGTCGTAAAAAAAAAAAAAAATTTAAAAAATGATGCCAACCTACAGCAGACATATGGTAGATGCTAGTTATAAACTATTTTAAGTGGAATAACTATCTATCTTACATGCAGAAATTTTTGAAGTTTGAAATTGGTAAATTTTTCACGATACTTTGATATTTTTCACAAATAATAATAAATAATAATAAAAAATTTCGCTTGATCGACGTTAGGTGCAAATGCATTTATGATTGTAAATATATACCCACCTATAGACAACACCAGTATTAGAAAACAGGCTTCTGGGTCGACAGCTGATGACCTGATGAGCGTTTTGTGTATAGCGATCGCCACTCCCCTGGACCTGGACTGAGGGAAGTTGGCGAAATGCCATGAGCTATAATGCTGATTTATAATGGTCGGGGCACATCCAGCTTTGAAATGCATTTCCTGAAAGCACACAATATGTACCTTCTGACCATGGAATTGATGCAAGATCTGAGCCCTTTTTTCCGACGTATTGAGGCCCTTTGCGTTGATGAGGCTATCTGAAGATCCACCATTTTGATAAATCAGGTCTCCGCCCCAAAGATCGGAAAGAGCAGTACTGTAAAAAGATCCCCAAGTCCGCCATGATCTGAAAAGAAACATAATAATCCTTACAAACAGAATAGGACATGCATGCCTTAGAGAAAGAGAAGAAAAAAGCAAAAAGCAGGAACCAAAAGCCTGCTGGTAATCTAAACAGTAACAGATATCCTGTGGGCCTAAACAAATTCAGGACAGGAGTCATATACTGGGGGGATGATATAGTACATGGGAGTGCACAGGAAGAGCAACACTTCTATCAAAAAAGGAAAAAAGAGAGAGAAACAAAGGGCTCTTCTATGTCCACACTGATATTATATGATTAAAGGGGATGTATCGCTTCATCAGTTTGTGTGTTTCATTGTACTCTCAGTTTCTCAGGTCTTCAAATCCAGGGGCGTTTCTTACCCACATGTCACTGTGTCGTTCCTCTCCCTATGCAGTCTTATTTTGTAAGAGCTGTTTGTTTACATACCATAGCCCTGCATTCAATCTAGATAGTCTTCTATGAACTCAGAGCACTGATATCTTCTTCTCTCACAGCTGGAGGTTTGTTACAGTTGAATCCAGTCTTCTATGAACTCATCCAGAGCAGCACAGAACTGTTTCCCTTCTATGTTTACACGCAGCAGCATTAGGCACTGAGGCACAATTCTGCTGTTTTCTGATTGTAGAAGCAGCTGCAGGGTTACTGTGGAGCTGCTGGCTGTGCAGAGTGAAATGTTGCCGGACCCTTATTCTGAGTGAGAGAGGCAGGAATGCGCGCTCCCGTGAAAATGACCGGGGGGCCAGACAAAATGTAAATTAGTAGAGCCATCAGCCAATGAAATGAAAGGAGGAGGAGTCCAACCAGCACTGGCGAACAGTGTTTACAGAAAACGAAGATAAGGCAGACAATGAAAACAAGACTGCTTTGCAAATGATATCCAATTGCAAAGTTGCTTGTTTTCACTGTCCCCTTATTCTGAAGACCATTTAATGTAATGATACAACCCCTTTAAACAACAACCGGCAAAAATATAACAATACACATGAAGAACACTATTAGCACTTCAGAAGAGAGAATAAAATATATGGGGGGACAGCATAGCTCTAAACCAATCTCCATTCGTTCCCATATAACAAACACCAGGGTATGGCAAAGTCGGCCCCAGCCAAACATTGTCAGAGCTAATGTTTCAACACAACAATGGGACCACTCAAGAGAGGTACTCACCAGTCACCCCCGGGTCATCAAGTGGTCACCGTAGTTCCCCGGGGCAGCGTGGAAAGAGTAGGAGAAGCAGCGGGTTGTTTCTGGGAGAATGGAGAAGAACCCTTCCACCTTTGGTCTCGTAGAGTCAGGATGTTGGAATCAGTAGGAGTCTCATGCAAGTTCCTTTTGTGCATCGACCCTTTGCTAGACAGGTCGAACAGTGTTGGCCATTCTTGAAACGATACATCTTTGATATTGAGGGCCCTTAAAACCCGAGGAATATCTTCTGAGGAACGAATAGCAAGAGTTTGCTTGTCCGAGTGTATATATAAGGCAAAGGGGTATCTCCAATGAAAGGGGATGTCCAGAAGCGGCTTGAGATTAGCTCTTTGGGCCAAGGTGAGTCTGGACAGGTCTTGGAAGATTCGTATGGTAGTACCTTTGTACACAACAGATTTACGATGTCAAGTTTCGTAGAGAATGTCCTCTTTCATCGCGAAAAAGTGCACCCTACAAATCATGTCTATGGGTCGCGGATCATCCGGGTTAGGGGATTGCAATGCTCAATGGGCTCTATCAATCTCTATATGAGCGGTTTGAGGGCGGCCCAGGAGATCATTGAATATAGTAGAGAGGACTTTAAAAAGATCAGCGTTAGAGATGGATTCTGGTAACCCTCAGATACGCAAATTATTCCTCCTATTTGTTACGGGTGTCCCTGGAACCACCGTCTCGGGTCGCAGGCACACCCGCAACGCTGCAGCGTCTCCTGCTGCGGCTGGTGTCGCAGCTCGACGCTCGGGCTGCGGACACCCCGGCGGCGCTGTATCCCACTTACCTCACCACGCTCCTGTTTCCGTCCCGGCGCGCACTCCTGCTGCCGGCCGGGAGCGTGTGCGCCGGTGATTGGTCTCACCGGGCGCTGACCCTATTTAAGCCCTGCCTCTCCCCTAGCACCGAATCGATAGTGCCCTGTGCCTAGAGAGGAAGCGTTCCGGAGTGTCTTGTTCTGATTACCGTGTACCGTACCTTCTGCCTCCGTCCCTTGACCACGAACCATAGCCGCCTGTCCTGACCTTCTGCCTGTCCCCAACTACGAGCCTGCTTCACAATTCTGTACCGCGCAACACCTCGGCTGCCACCGCAAGCAAGTCACGTCAGGGGTAGCGACCAGGTAGTAATCGCCACAGCAAGTCCATCCCGCTTTGCGGCGGGCTCTGGTGAAAACTGGACCTACTTAGACGCCATCGCTTGTGGTGGTCCAGAGGATCCACTACCACATCCGTTACAGTTCGATTCGGCCATGGATCCCGCCAAGGTGCCTCTTCCGAGCGTCTCTGATATCACCACCATCGTGGCCCAGCAATCCAAGCAGATCGCTCAGCAAGCACATCAGCTTAATCAGCTATCGTCTATGATGCAGCAGCTTCTCGCAACCCAGCAGCAGCAGTCAGCTGCCGTGGTAGCTCCCGTGGCAGCAGCTCCAGTAATGTCCGCCGGCCCCAAGCTCCGTTGTCTATGCCGACGAAGTTTGATGGGGATCCTAATACCTGCAGGGGTTTCATCACCCAATGCTCTCTCCTTGTGGAACTCATGGCCGGACAGTTTCCGTCAGAAAGGTCTAAGGTGGCTTTCGTGGTCAGTCTGCTTTCTGGGAAGGCCCTAGCTTGGGCGACCCCGCTTTGGGACCGAGATGACCCTGTCACGGCTGACCTGGGTACTTTTCTTCAGGAGTTCCGAAGTGTGTTCGAGGAACCCGCCCGCGCATCTTCAGCGGAAACCGCGTTGCTGAACCTCCAGCAAGGGAACTCCTCCGTAGGAGACTATGTCGTGCAATTCCGCACTCTAGCTTCCGAGTTGGCATGGAACGATGCAGCATTATGCGCCACGTTCAAGAAGGGCCTCTCCAGCCAGATTAAGGATGCCCTCGCCACCCGGGACTCTCCGTCTTCATTGAGTGAGCTGATCCATCTGGCGACCCGGATTGATATTCGTTTCTCGGAGAGACGTGAGGAGCTCCGCCAAGAGTGTGAACCTTTCCGAACCTGTCGTCTACCCAGTCTTGCACCGGTGTTTCTTCGGCCTCCACTGCCTTCTTCTCAGCCATGCAAGTGGACAGAGCCCACCTGACTCCGCAAGAATCGACTCAACGACGTGAGGGGAACCTATGCCTATACTGCGGCAGTCCTGAACACCTCCTCAGGGGTTGTCCGCTCCGTCCGCAATGTCCGGGAAACGCACGCACCTAGGCTTCGTGGGAGAGGCGTCCCTAGGTGTGAACAATCCCTCTCCTCGGCTTATGCAGCCAGTTCTGGTCACAAACAATTCCAGAGTCTCGTTCCAAGTGGCTGCCTTCTTGGATTCTGGATCCGCCAGGAATTTTATGGACGCTGCGTTGGTGGCCAAGTATCGTCTCTCGGTGGTCCGCTTAGACCAACCCTTGGTCATCGCGTCCGTCTCCGGTGAGCTTCTGAAGGACCCCATCCTCTTTTGGGCAGAACCGGTGGTCCTACAGGTAGGAGCTTTACACAAAGAGAAGATCGCATTCTTCGTACTACCCCGTTCTTCCTCGGCTGTTCTCCTGGGGCTTCCTTGGCTGCAGCGCCACGCCCCTCGACTGGAAGACGGGTGAAGTCTTGCGTTGGGGTCGAGACTGCCAGTCTCGCTGTCTAGTGGCACCTCTTCTCCTCTTTCAGCTCCCAAGCCGCTGTCAGGTCTGCCACAAGCCTACCAGGACTTTCAAGATGTCTTCTCTGAGAAGCAAGCGGAGACTCTTCCTCCACATCGTCCCTACGATTGTCCTATTGACCTGCTGCCTGGGACTAGTCCACCCTGGGGTAGGGTCTACCCGCTCTCTGTACCACAGACTCAGGCTATGTCGGCCTACATAAAGGAGAACCTTCTGAAAGGCTTCATCCGTAAGTCTACTTCCCCAGCGGGTGCCGGGTTCTTTGTGGAGAAGAAGGATGGGTCCCTGCGACCGTGCATCGACTACCGCGGCCTAAACAAGATCACCATTAAGAACCGGTATCCATTGCCACTGATTACTGAACTTTTTGACCCTCACCGGGGAGCTAAAGTCTTTTCCAAGCTGGACCTGCCGGGGGCCTACAACCTCATTCGGATCCGAGAAGGTGACAAGTGGAAGACCGCCTTCAATACTCGTGATGGGCACTTTGAGTATCTAGTAATGCCTTTTGGCCTATGCAACGCTCCAGCAGTCTTCCAGGAGTATGTTAATGACATTTTCAGGGATCTCCTGTATGTATGCGTAGTTGTCTACTTGGACGGCATCCTGGTGTTTTCACCTAATCTGGAGACCCACCAGTCACATGTAAGCCAGGTCCTGAAACGCCTGCGTGAGAACCACCTCTACGCCAAACAGGGAAAGTGCCAATTCCACAGAACCAGCCTCCCATTCCTCGGGTACATAATCTCGGACAAGGGTCTGCAGATGGACCCCGCTAAACTGTCAGCCGTTCTCCAGTGGCCTCGACCGGTCGGTCTTCGGGCCATCCAACGTTTTTTGGGTTTGCGAACTATTACAGGCAGTTCATCCCTCATTTCTCAACGTTGGTCGCTCCAATTGTGTCCCTAACCAGGAAACTTGCCAACCCCCGACTTTGGCCGCCAGCCGCTGAAGAGGCCTTCTCCAAATTAAAAGCCGCCTTCGCTTCTGCACCGGTTCTATCCCGTCCGGATACTGAGTGCCCTTTCTTCTTGGAGGTCGACACCTCTTCCGTGGACGCTGGAGCAGTTCTCACCCAGAAGGGCCCTAAGGGCAAGATCCGGACCTGCGGGTTTTTCTCTGAAACCTTTTCGCCCACTGAGAGGAATTACACCATCGGTGATCGGGAGTTACTGGCCATTAAGCTTGCCTTGGAGGAATGGCGTCACCTCCTGGAGGGTGTTCGACATCCCGTCAACATCTTCACCGATCACAAGAACCTCCTTTACCTCCAAACAGCGCAGCTGCTGAACCTGCGCCAAGCCAGGTGGTCACTGTTTTTTTCCCGTTTCGATTTTGTTATCCACTTTCGACCGGCAGAAAAGAATGTCAAAGCTGATGCCCTGTCTCGTGCTTCTGTTATTATTGGAGAAGAGGAGGCTAAGCCTCAGCATATTGTACCCCAGAACGTCTGATATCCATGGCTCCCACAATTCTCCAGCGCGCACCCGCGGGTAAGACGTAGGTGCGCCCTGCACTCCGGAGAGGGTGCTGAACTGGGGACATTGTTCCCGAATTGCCGGACACCCAGGGGTTCGAAAGTCGTCCTTTCTGATTTCTCGTTTTTACTGGTGGCCGGATCTTGCCAAAGACGTGAAGGAATTTGTGAAGGCGTGTACCACTTGTGCTCGCAACAAGTCCCCACGCACTAAACCGGCGGGTCTGCTGCAGCCTCTGCCCGTCCCTAACAGTCCTTGGGTCCAGATTGCCATGGATTTCATCACCGATCTGCCTTCCTCTGACGGTAATACGGTTATCTGGGTGGTCACTGACCGTTTTTCGACAATGGCACAATTCATTCCCTTGCCTGGTCTCCCTTATGCTCCTCGACTTGCCAAGCTATTTTTTAAACATATCTTCCGTCAACATGGACTTCCCCTCCACATTGTCTTGGATCGGGGAGTGCAATTCGTCTCAAGATTTTGGCGAGGCCTCTGTTCTCTCCTACAAGTGTAACTGGACTTCTCTTCCGCGTACCACCCACAATCAAATGGGCAAGTGGAGAGAGTGAACCAAGTCTTGGGTACCTATCTCCGCCACTTCGTATCCGCAAGACAAGATGATTGGTCCGGTCTTTTGCCATGGGTGGAGTTTTCTTATAATTCTCTGGACTCTGATTCCGCTGGGGCGTCCCCCTTCTTCATAGTCTTCGGTCGACACCCCCGCCCACCCCTTCCGCTGCCCTCTGCCTCCTCCGATGTCCGTGCGGTGGATAGTCTGGTCCGCGACCTATCTGCCGTCTGGAAGGAGACGCGCTAATCCCTGCTCCAGGCCTCGGCCCGTATGAAGGCCGAAGCGGACAAGAAAAGAAGACCCCCTCCTTTCTTTGTCCCGGGGGCTATCTGCCAGGTATGTCCGCTTCAAAATCCCCAGCTACAAGCTGGGTCCCCGGTTTTTAGGTCCCTTTGAAATTCTCAGGCGCATCAATCCGGTGGCCTACAAGCTCCGGCTCCCTCCGACCATGCGCATCCCAAACTCCTTCCATGTCTCCCTACTGAAACCGGTCATCCTTAACCGGTTCTCTCGGCATGTGGTCCCCCCGTCTCCCGTAGCTGACTCCACCAATGTTTTTGCTATCAAAGAAATTTTGGCCATGAAGACGGTTAGGGGGAGACTATTTTTTTTGGTCGACTGGAAGGGGTTTGGGCCGGAGGAAAGGTCGTGGGAGCCGGAGAACATCCTGGATCGGGGTCTCATCTAGGTTTATGCGGGCCAGAAAGAGGGAGAGGCCAAAGAGGGGGGGTGGGTACTGTTACGGGTGTCCCTGCGACCCCCGTGTCGGGTCGCAGGCACACCCGCAACGCGGCAGCGTCTCCTGCTACGGCCTGTGCCGAAGCGACACCCGGGCGGCGCTGTGACCCACTTACCTCACCACGCTCCTGTTTCCCTCCCGGCGCGCACTCCTGCTGCCGGCCGGGTGCGCGCGCGCCCCCTAGTGCGCAAGCGCAGCACTTCAGGAAGATTTAAATGGACAGTGCGCCGGTGATTGGTCTCACCGGGCGCTGACCCTATTTAAGCCCTGCCTCTTCCCTAGCACCTTGCCGAATCGATAGTGCCCTGTGCCTAGAGAGGAAGTGTTCCGGAGTGTCTTGTTCCGATTACCGTGTACCGTACCTTCTGCCTCCTTCCTTTGACCACGAACCTTAGCCGCCTTTCCTGACCTTCTGCCTGTCCCCGACTATGATCCTGCTTCACGATTCTGTACCGCGCAACACCTCGGCTGCCGCCGCAAGCTTGTCACGTCAGGGGTAGCGACCTGGTAGTAATCCGCCGTAGCTAGTCCACCCCGCTTTGCGGTAGGCTCTGGTGAAAACCGGACCTACTTAGACTCCGCTCCCTGGCGAGGCTTACGCCATCGCTTGTGGTGGTGCAGAGGATCCTCTACCACATCCGTTACACTATTCCTGTTTTCTATATCATCAATGTGCTTCTGGAGCGTAAATATGTGAGCAGAATGTTGGGGCACTACTTAGGTGAGGGAGGACAGGGAGGACAATGTTTGAGATTGAGCATGATAAAGGCCAGTCACTTTGGTTTGCAAGGATGACAGTTCCGTACAGAAATGGGAAAACTCTTGTTTACACTCATCCAACAGTTTGTTTGCCAGAGAGGAAATGTCAGCTCTGGATGGGAAGGATTGGAGTAATACACATAGGTCTGCCAAGGTCACAGGTCTATTGTCTTCTGTTGAAATAGGCATAGCTGTGCCCGTCAAGGGCGGGCAGACTTGGGAGGGCAGGTGCTGTGGTTGATTAAAGATGAGGGAATACTGTCCATGCTGTTAGAAGAATACGTGTAGACCAGCGTGGGTTCCTGCTTATGACAGCATTGGTCCCCCCTGTGTAGATTGTTGTAGTAGAATATCTTGAGGTACATATATCAACGGTGGAGTAGAGGGTATTAGAACTTGCTGGTGCGGGGGTGAGGAACTCCAGGACGAACCAGAAGCCCATTGTGGAGGGATTGTGACTCTCAGTTTATCCCCTGAGGCAGGCGGCTGCTGGGGCCTGGAGATTGAAATGCTTGAGGGGAAGGAGCTGGGCAAATAACTGAGCCCCCAAACTGAGTGGTAGGATGCCTAGTTGGAGCAGCAGGACCTCCAGCTGGACAGGTGTTCAGGCCCTGTCCTGAATAGCTGCTGGAGAGACAGGGGTTAATGGAGGCGCTCTCATGTCTCCCTTGTGTGGCAGGGGCTCACTGTGGCCATGTCTAGGCTGCCCCGAGTCACCAGCTTCCCGAGGTGCCGAAATAGAGCTGGCGTGGTGCCAATGTCCCGAGGGGCTAAGCCTCGAGTGGCCGTTGCCCACCTTAATGACAGGACTACCGCCATTTTCCCCCCTCCATCCGCCTGCATACTGAGGGCCCAGTGCTGCGCCTGATGTCTCCCGCGGCTCCGCCGCTGACTCACTGTGCATCTCCGATGCTCGATGAGGCTTCGGTGACCCTCGGCGGGAAGTCCCTGCAGGTGTGCAGTGGCTCTCTTCCTCCACGGCAGTCGCGCGGCCGGGACCATCTTCCGACTCCCTCTGTCCAAGCCGCCCAACTACAGGGGGAAAAGAAAGTTGTAATGTCCCCCTGGGACTGGCCGGAGCGAAGGACCGACTTCGCCCTCTGCCTCTTGGTTGTCTTCCCCATTTTGTGCCTGAAGTGAACCGGGGTTTGAAAGATGTGGACGAGGTGCTCGGCACCGCACTGCCTCACTCGGCCATCGCTAGCCACTTGTTAATTTTTTTAATGATTGTCCACTCTTCTGTGGGAGGGGAGGAACTTAGCTGTTGTTCATGTGGAAGAGACTTGTGAAAAAAAAATTGCCACCCCTTTGGTCTTGGCCACCGAATTACTACAGTGACACCAGGCAGGGTAGTATTTATTCCTCAAAGCAGGTACATGACCCCCTAGGAAATGTATCTCCTGGAAACATAAAATATGTGACCTCTGCTTATGCATATTATACAAAATTGTGGAATTTTGAATCCCTTTAAATTAAGGTTTTTAGATTAGCCATAATACAACAAGCAAATGATTTTCTGAGTAATAAGAAATGCCAAGTTTTGCCTGCTTTTTTAAAGTTAATAAATCTATTACATTTACACCTTTTGAAGTTGAAAAAAATAGTTTTTAACCCCTTAACGACCCTGGACGTATGAATACGTACCAAGGTCGCTAAGGGGCTTTGCAGGGGGATCGCTCCGCGACCCCCCTGCACAGCCGCCGGTTGTTAGCGGCTATTCGCCGCTAATACTCGACCATTACAGCACGAACGGGCAGCGCCGCCCGCCCGTGCTGTTTAACCATTCAGATGCCGCGGCAAAGATGGCCGCGGCATCTGAATGAAGATTGGTGCCGTGCATCGATCTTCAGGGTGGTTGGCGCCGCTGCAGCATAGCTGCAGTGATCTGACACCCGGACATGGCAGCGGGGAGCCTTGTGAAGGCTCCTATCACTCCCATGTCCTGGTTTGCCCCACTTCCGTCTGCAGACAGGAAGTGGGGAAACCGCCATCTTAGTACAGTCTAATGCATTGTCTATGCAATGCATTAGACTGTATTGACAATCGCGCCACCTAATGGTCAAGCACCCTAGGTGGACTCAATGTTAAAGTTAAAAAAAAAGTTTTAAAGTACAAAAAAAGTTCAAATTTCCCCATTTTACAACTAACAACAATACAATAATAAAAACGTGACACCTATGTGGGATCGCAGCGTCCGAAAAAGTCCGATCTATAAACATACAGCCTCATTTAGCCCGTGCGCTGAACACCCGAGAAGAAAAACAAGTCCAAACGCCAAAATTGCGGTTTTTGGTCATTTTACATCACTTAAAAAATGAAATAAAAGTGATCAAAAAAGTTGCATGCATTCCAAACTGCTAGTGATAAAAAGTACAATTCAGCCCGCAAAAAATGCACCCTCACTGACGTCCGTAGGTGTTAGTGCAAAAAATTTATCGGTTGCACAAACTGGCGCCGCGGTGCAAATTTCAAAAATGGAAAAAGTTTGGAATTTTTTTACGGTACCAAAGTATAACGGAAACCCTACGTTTGGTATTGTCGGATGCGTAGCAACCTGTAGAACACAGATAATACATTGCATTGACCGAAGATTGAACGCCGTAAAAGCAAAACACCCGCAAACATGGCGAAAATACGTTTTTTTTTCACAATTTGTCCCACTTGGAATTTTTTTTGCGGTTTCCCACTATATTCTATAGTACAGTGAATAACACCATTAGAAAGTACATCTTGTAGCGCAAAATAAAAGCCCTCATAGGTGTATGTAGGTGAAAAAATAAAAAAGTTATGGTTCTGGGAAGGCAAGGAGGGAAAAACTAACGTGTCAACAAAAAAAACCCGCCAGGTCCTTCAGGGGTTAAAAACATAAGACAAAAAAACTTTTTACCATTTATTATATCATAATTATAATTGAAATTGCTGCATCTGAAATAGGCTAAAATTTTTAAATATCGTGTTATTTATCCCACACAATAAATGCTGTAAAAAAAAGCCAGAACTGATTATTTTTGAATACATAGTAATCAAAAAGTGGCATATACTCCAGGTTGGTAGAAGTACAAACTACAGCTTCTCTTGCAAACCATAAGCTCTCACGAAGGTTGATTAATTAAAGAGGTAAAAAAACAAGTCACAACATTGTGATACAAAGCATTTTTTTTTAAATCTATTAAAAGCAGTAAAACATAACTAAAACTATATAAATTTAGTATAGCTGAAATCGCGTTGACTTTCAGAACATAATTAAAATGACATTTATATTTCATGGTGAACTCCATATAACAGATATCCAAAAAAACAATGGCATAATCGTGTTTTTTTGCTATACTTCAATTTGTAGACATTTTTGTTGGTTTTTAATACTTTTAGTGACACATTAAATGGGATCATTAACCTCTTTGCGCAAAAGGATGTACTGGTTTGTCCTGACTGTGAGTCATTTACCACAATCAGATGTACCGGCACGTCCACACTGTACACTGTCACAGTGACGCTACCGTAATTGTTACCGACTGTCCTAGCAGAGCTCACTAGCACAGGACTAATCAGAGCGGTCCCATGCCGGCGATCGCTGTGATTGGCTAATCAGTGCTGACTAACCAATTCCAGTGTTCGACGTGTTTAACCCAGCATCTCCTCCTCTGACAACCTCATATGCACTCGTGAGCTTGTCAGAGACGGACTGCCAGCTGTGACTGAAGAAGTTATCTCAGCATGTAAAACGCATCAAAAACATCTCCCACTCCAGTGACCTCACCTACCCACAGATTTGACCCCTTTTGTGACTCATCACTCTCCATTGACCCACAACACTGAAACCGCACCTGTGCCCAAAAATCTCCAGTGCCCAAAAATCTCCAGTGACCACATCCAACAAAGCAGTGGACAGGCTGCGGTTTCCTTGCCCTAGACTTCCCAAGCTTATTATTGGATAAGTAGCAATACACCTGCCACCTAGTTTTACCCCTGAATCTAGTGACCAGGGACCAAAAATCTCTAGTGACCAGTGACCAAAAATCTCCAGTGACCTGTGACCAAAAACCTCCAATGACCCACAACCGAAAATCTCCAGCAACCGCGTCCAAAAATCTCCAGTGACCACATCCAAAAATCTCCAGTGATCTGTGACCAAAAATGTCCTGTGACTTGTGACCAAAAATCTCCAGTGACCTGTTACCGAAAATCTCCAGTGACCCTATCAAAAAATCTCCAGTGATTCGTAACCCAAATTTTTATTAGGTAGCAATATATCTGCAACCTAGCTTTACCTTTGCATTAGTAGGCTATCCTAAATTGGATCTGTATCGGCCTCTAATTGTTCATATTTGAGTTTATGGATTTTTTTGCTAAGAAACAAAAAGTAAAGAAAAAAATTACAAAATTCAAAAAAGTTTATATCACATCTAAGGTGAACACTCGCTGTTAAATTATATCACAATGCCAAAAAGATTTTTTTACAGCAGAGGAGGCATATGCCATTGTACACAGCAAGCGAGGGTGAGGAGCTGTTTGCACTCTTAGGCAATGTTCACACAGCTTATTGCCGACGTAATTGCGGGGACGGATTTCGCCATAGACATTCATTATCCACAGCTTGTATACGTCTTAAATAATTGACATGTCACTTTCTCCGCACTCGGCAGATTCGCCGAGCGGAGAGAGGAGACGTAATCCATAGTTCTCTATGAGAACTGTAGATTACCGTAATGACTGGGACTGATTTCAGCCGTACTGCAGAGTCAATACGGCTGAAATCAGTCCCAAAATAAGCCGTGTGAACAAGCCCTTATCCTCGAGTGATTCTGAACCCTCTCGTCAGTGAAGAAGAGTCACCAGTCCTACACTTCCCGAATTAACATGGGTTGCTGCAGACAATTGTAGTCCCCAGCTGCCCATTTTTATTGCCTTCTTAAGCATTCAAATTGACACCACAGGATTTTGGGAAGTAGATTTCTTTTTCATTTTTTCTAATTCCTTTGTAACCAACCTTTGTGCCACTGGGCCCCTACATGTGCACAAAAACTGCACATTTTGGGGCCTATTTTTAACATTTGGCCTAATAAAAAGGCATTGTATTCGGGATTACTAGTCCTCTGATATTTTATATAGCACCCCTCCACTCCTCTATATCGAACAGCTATGACCAGGACATGATTTGAGGGCATCCTCAAATTTCTCCACTACAATGATAACAGCCGCTGCCCACCTCAACAAGACCCAAATTTTGATCGGCTCTATAAAATTAGGCTATTAATTGAACATTATAGCCAAACAATTAGCCAATTTTAAACTCCCAAACAAAATATTGCCATAGATAAATCCCTTATTAGTTTTAAAGGGAGGCTGCAATTTCGTCAATACCTTCCAGGCAAATGTGCCTGGTAGGGGATCAAGATGTATAAATAAAGTGTATCACGTATCACTTCAAGATATACAAGGGAACCCCCCAGAATGTCCCAGGGGACTAGGTGTTAGTGGCAAAATAGTTTGGGATCTTATTCACCCTTTACTTGGCCAAGGATAGCACCTTGACTTGGACAATTTTTACAATAGTGTCCATTTGCTAGAGGCCCTTGCAGCCAGATCCACACTAGCCTGCAGACCCATCCGTAAAAATCAAAAAGATCACCTCAAAACTTTGTTGGGACAGGTGTTAAAGGGGTTGTCTCACTACATTGATTCATCTTACCTCAGTCCTGTTTTCTTGGTTTCACTTTGAATTCAGGGACGTGGTTACTGGCTTCTACTAGGCTGCAGTAGAAGCCAGGTCTGTAGCTATAGTAACCAGTGCTGGCAGCCTATCATGAGAGATCAAACTGGTCTGTAGCTATAGCGACCTGAGGAGCTGATGTGGCCCATATGAAAGGGGATATCTCAGAATATGTAGGACACTGTTAATGGAAATGTATTGCAAAGTGACTTGTTTTTGCAAGATCTTTATCGTAAAATGCAATCCTTGTAGTGAGACAACCCCTTTAAGAGTGGGAGAGAGCAGAGCTGTGTATAGCAAAGGGAAATCTCATTTTTAAAATATAAGGACAAAATGGGAAACATTCAAATTTCTCTTTCACCATACAGGGGCCCAGCGCAGTCTAGTCCCTTTTCATGGCCCCAAACCACCCCCCAAACCCCTGAGTGTATACAGGAGTAAACAAATTTATGGGTGGTGTTGACCTTTTCGGGACCGGGGCCTTTCAGCCCCAAAGCAAAAAAAACAAAAATCTGAAAATAATAAATTGGGCCCAACCCTTAAACCCCAAAAAATTGCCCTAAACAACGCATTTTTAATTTACCGATCTGTTGGCAGTAGGGATACCTTTCTTCGATTTCAAGAAAAAGTAATAAAGTCCCTAATATTCCATAAACAGGAACAAAAGGCCAGTGCATCCAACAGTGACGTTAGTACAATTGTTCCTGGACAACATTTCCCCACAGAAATTCCCCCCGCTGGAAAAACCAGATGAGTAGAAGGACTCCAGGAAAATTAGATTTCTTCAACATTTTTTTTTTTTGCTGAGGCTTTTTTGGGTTTTCTTATTGGGCGGTTTTTTTTTTGGGAAAGGGGGTAGGTTCAAAAGGGGACCTGCCTTTTCTGCTCCCCCTAAGGTGAGATTTCCAGGTTGAAATTTTTTAACATCATCAATTACTTTTTAATACCCCCCTAGAAGAATACCAAAAGGGCTGTCACTTCAAAAAATAGGAAAAATGTTTTGATGGCCTTTACAAATTTTCTCAAAGCTTTTTCACTTTTTAAAGGGAAATTTTCCCAAATTAAAAAACATCGGCCCCAAAAAAACCCATGCTAGAAAAACCCCCCACCCCAAAAAAAGCCATACCCATAGCCGAAGAAATTGAAAAATACTTTTGTGGGGGTGTTTTTTTTCTCCCCCTTTCCCTCTGAAAAAATTAAACAGTTTGTACTAAATGGACTAAATCCTTTTATTATTGGGGAAAAAAAATATTTTTTCATTTTTACAGTGCCAGTGGTAAAAATTTCTATGAAACACCAATGGGCTGAAAATGCTCATTACAACTCTAGGTTAATTTTTTTTTGAGGGGGGGTTGTTTTTGTAAAGGGGGGTCACTTCTGGGGGTTTGTACTGAAGTAATACTTTAGGGGTTTTTGAAAAATTCTAAAAGCCAAATAGTGCTTCTCCCTTTTTGAGTCGTGGTGCCCAAAACAGCAATTTACGAGTACATATAGGATATTTCCATACTTGGGAGAAATTGTCTATCAAATTTTGGGGTGCTTTTTCTCCAACATTCCATGTAAAAATCAAAGCTTTTGAAGTAAACTGCATTTTGTTGGAAAAAAATTATATTTTTCATTTTCACTGCCCACTGCTATGGAGTTAAAATACACAATATGCACCTAGATGAATTCCCTGAGGGGTCTAGTTTCCCAAAAAAGGGGGGCACTTTGGGGGTTTGGGGCTGTGTATTAAAAATTTGGGGGAACCCGGGAAAGGGCTGGCAGCCCGGGCCCCCTTCCTAGGCTAAAATTTCCCCCAGGGGGGGTGAAGAAATTTCTCCCCTCCCCCCCCCCCCCACTAAAAATTTAAAGCGCCATGATGCGACATAGTTTCATCAAACCCTAAACGAGGCCAGAAAATACAAACAAGAATAACAAATGTTTCTTTCTTATAAAACTACTAAATGTCATTTCAATTTCCAAATAAGGCCATGTTTTAAAAACGGGTCATTTGGAATGGTTTTTTTGGGGGGAGGTTTCCCCGGGGCGTTTTCCCCTCCAAAAACCCCCTAAACCCGGCCCCAAACACGCTTTTCAGAAGATTTTAGAAAGGGGTTTTTTTGGTGAGATTTTTTGGGTCAGGTTTTTTGGTTTGGGTTTTACCCATACAAATTAATAGCCCCGGGGCAAAAAAACGCGCCCAAAACCCCTGCCC
>JAODAL010022058.1:0-65594 GCA_025379985.1 Phyllomedusa bahiana | reverse complement strand
CAAGTCCCAGGGCACACAAAAGGCATGGACTTTATCAGACCTTCCTCCTTCTTGGGGAAACTGGTAAATCTGGGGGGTCACTGACCAAATTTTTCAAAGATGTCCCACTTTGTGCCGTTTTCCTGGTCTCCCCTTCCCCCAAATTGGGCGGGCCACTTTTTCCATCACATCTTTCGCCTTCTGGTTTACCATCCCCCATCGTCCCCGACCGGGGCGCCCAAAATTTGTTCTAAGTTCCGGGCAGCCCTTGATCTCTTTTGAAAATCAACTGGATTTCTTTTCTGCAATCATCCCCAGCCCAAAAGGGCGGGTGAGAGGGTAAAACCAATCTTGGGGGAGTATCTACATTCGTGTCCGACTCAGGACAAAAAAACTTGCCGATTTCAATTTTTCATAAAATCGTCAACAATTCAGGTGGAGGGTGGAAAGTTCAGAAACGCAGCTTTTCAGTTTCCCATCAAGGAGTCATTAGTATGACTGGTGCGGTGCGTCTGTCATGGGTCTTTATGTGCTCCACATTGTTATGGCACAATAAACACATTTTAAATCGGCTAGACGCATCACTGACAGTTTGTTATACCTCCTGAAAAAGGGAAAACGAAAATCAGCCAGAACTGAAAATTGTAGTCACTAAAATTATTTGTATAAGTGATGCTGGCTTGGCTAATATCCCTTTTGACAATGAAATTCACCAGCAAGTGAAAGAAGTAGCAGAGACTCACCATTTGATGAATTGCGATCGCACCTGTTCATTCCTGCTTCTGGCAGCTAGCACTGTTTCACGCCCGGTTCCCCCTGGCCCTCCCCGAAATGACCCATTAAAAAACTTTCAGAAAAAATAAAAATAACCACTTTCCTGCAAAAATAATGCTGTTTTTTATTCTGTACAAATGTGCAGAGGGTACACTAGAAACACCCCAACGCGTTTCGGGCTATTTGCAAAGCCCTTTGTTCACGGTGACAATACAAACTTTAACACCTTACCTATATATGATTCAGGGGTTAGTTACCCCCCTTTGTCCCCCACCCATATGGCGCTCTCCCTAAGGAGAGATCTTCCCTTTCTGAGCCACTCATTGCTGCCAAGACAGCATTGCTCTGCTCTGCATTGACGAGGGGCAAACAACCCGAAACGGTTGTCAGAAGAGAAAGAAAAAACAAAGAGGGGGCGCGCTATGCGAAGTATACAAACAATTGGAACAATTGAATTACAAAGGTTTTGCTCACCTAGAATTTGTGACAATACTATAAGGCACAACACCATATCACTTGGTCGGCTCTATCCAAGCCTCTGAACGGCAGCCACTGGTTCTTTACTCCGGAGCCAATTCTGCAGCAACGGACACAAGCACTAAGTTTTTTTGCTTTTTGCATCCATCCACCGAAACGGTTGTCTACATATAGGTGAGCCGGCTGGCTTACCCCTTGTTTCCAAAGACTCAGTGGTCCAAAACCAATTGAGGATTTGTTACATCCAATAAAGGGGGCTTCTCAGCTTCTTTCCCATAATGCCTTGACCCGAAAGAGACTCGTAGGGCAACATGTATGTCCGGGGCTGCGGCAGTAGATTGGCCACCTTTCAGCGCAAAAACTGTCGTAGCCCTGTGCGCTCGATGTATGAGCAGGCACATTATCGGGCGCCCGCGGCACTTTGAAATGCGGGGGCATTCTGGAGGCGTCGCACCACAACCGCATTATTTTACACATTTATAGCTTCAGTACAGCAAATTCAGGCGCATTACTGCTGGAACAGGTAGACCAAATTTTAAAAGGGGTTTTACCTAGCCTAAAGGGTCCTTGGGTAGCTAGAAAGCGCAAAACCCAAAAGACCCCAGGTAGAACATTTTCATACATTCAGGTGCATTTTACACTACTAATGTGTGCGATAAAATTGCCACCTGGGTGCCAAAAATCATACATGTCACCCGTAGTGTCTGGGATGCCCAAGCAATGCAAAAAGCAGTTCTGGACCAGGACCTAACAGGTTTGCTACAGCCTCTTCCTTCATTCAAAAAATGTGCATAACCTTGTACTTATTAGTTTGGGTTCACACTAAAGTAATGACTACGTTGCAGGTATCCGTTGTGGTACCGTGAAAAAGGAACGCAGCCACGGTGGCCCCATAGGAAATAATAGAGAAGACATAGCATTGTGTGCGCTATGTTTGCTCTGTTTCCAGACAGCGTACACATTTCTTGCAAGACTCAATAATATTGTACACTATGCTATTAAGTCCTGTAAAATAAGCATATCCCCGGGAAAAATAGCCCTGGGTTACGTCGCTCTATCTGACGGGGTACCTTTTTCACAGCACCCCAATGGATACCTTCAATGTAGTGTGAACCCACCCTGAGTCTTAAAGGGGTTTGCCACAATCTCATTTCATGCCTCCTGCATCCAGCTCTTCAGCTCTGTGTGCTCACGGGAAGCGTGTGGATTTGTTTGAATTCATATAATTTACCCACAATGACATCACCAGGCTTTCCTCTCCTAGTCAAAGAAAGGCCCTTTTTATTATAAACTGTAAGTCTACTTTGTACTCACAGGTAAAAATTTTGCCTCCAGGCACAAGAGTCCTCATTAAAATCCCTCAGGAACCAAAACCCCCTGTGGATTTTTTTTTATTTTAATCAATGCAAAACCCGATTGGGGTTTTTTTCTCTTTTATTTATTTGCAATTTTTTACAAATTACTAAGGAGCACAGGGGACGGGAGTAAGTGACAGCCCCGGGGGTTTGAACACCAGTAGCTGCCTGAAGGAAGGAGATTCGAGCATTCTGACCAGGATAGAAGCTCTCAGCCCTGGTCGTGTCCCGGAGCGTAAACAAGGGATCATTTAAAGGACGCTAAGACCAAAGGGTTCAGAATTTTTAATAATGATAATGGTGGACATGTTTATTATTTAATTTGCAAACTTCCCACGTCAATTTTACTTAATGGCAAAACCCCTCTAAACCTTTTGGGTGAACTAGAACTTTAATGGGGTTTTCCAGGATCCCGTAATACTCAGTATAACCGACCCATAACCAAGGCACCTACTTTTGCCACAAAACGGGAAACTTATTGACCGAGTAAAGCCTAGGGGGAAAACGCAGCGGCTACTGTGAATTTTAAAAAAAAAAAAGATACCAAAAAAAAATTACATAGGCGATATGGGCGGTAAAAGGCAGTTTAAGTCCCCCATAGGCGGGTTATAGGCAGGTATAGGCATTTAAGTCCCCCTGGGCAATTAGGCTGATAAGCATTTAAATGTCCCCCATGGGCGGGTTAAGGCAGGTATAGTTTGTTAAGGCAGGTAAGGAAGCTAAAAAGCCCCCAAAGGCGGCTATGGGGCGGGAATACCCCCATAGGAAAGTTAATGCAGAAATAGGTCCAACTAGGCAATTTAAAAGCAGGTATGGGGTCCCCCAAAGGCAGGTTTAGGCAGGTAAGCCCCCTGGGCAGTTATGGCAGGAAAAGGTCCCCTAGGTATTTTATAGACGGGTATAGGTCCCCCTGGGTAGGTTATGGGCGGGTATGGGTCATAAAGGCAGTAAAATGTCCCCCTAGAAGGGTTTATGGCGGGTATAGTCCCCCAGGTGGTTTATGGGCAGGAAATAGTCCCCCAGGGGGTTTAGGCAGGTAAGTCCCCTAGGTAGGTTAAAGGGCAGCATAGTCCCCTGGGTATTTTAAATAGGCGGGGTATAGGTAGGAAAAGGGTCTTTATAGCCAGGTAACCCCCACTGGGCGGGCTCTAGGCAGTATAGGGCATCATGCCAACTCCCCTTTTTGGGGGGGGGTCCCGCTTTTGGGGTCCCCCCCCCTCCCGGGGGATTTGGGCATTTAAAGGCCCGGCCCGGAGAGCGCTGGTGCCTCCCCGGGCCCCGCCGGTCCTTCCCACGGGGGGGTGAAGCGGGCCAGGGTCCGCTCACCCGCCCGCGGTCTCACTGTGCGGGGGAGGCAAGGGAGCGCTCCCCCCCCCCCCCTTTCCCCCTTAGTACACACCCCCGCTGCGCCCGTGCAAACAGGTCACGGCCAGGGGAAATGATGCGCGGCTGCTCTCATTCCCCTGCGTGCTGAGGAACGGGCAGGAGCCGGGCCGAGCTGCGGACCCGGGGTCAGTAAGGGGAAATTTATTATTTTTTTTTTATTAACTACAGGGGGGTTTCTCTGGCTAAAAAAGGGGGGGGGTCTACCTGGCGGGCACAATGGGGCAATACCGGGTGGCTCAATGGGGCAACTACCTGGCGGCTAAAAGGGGGGAAAACTACCGGGCGGCTACAAGGGGGGAAAAACCCGGGGGCTGGCTACAATGGGGGCATCTCCCTGGCTGCTACAAGGGGGGCAATACGGCGGATACAAGGGGGGAAACAAACCTGGCTGGCTACAATGGGGGCAATACCGGGCGGGCTACAATGGGGGCAACTACCGTGCTGGCTAAAAAAGGGGGCAACTCCCCTGGCTGGCTACAAAAGGGGGCCTCCGACCGGGCTGGCTACAAGGGGGGGGGTCTCCCTGGCTGGCTACAATGGGGGCAATACCGGCTTGGTACAAAAAGGGGGGAAAACCTACCGGGCTGGCTACAATGGGGAAAACTACCTGCGGCTACAATGGGGGCAACTACCTGGGGGGAAACAAGGGGGGCAATACCGGGGGGGCTACAGTGGGGGCAACTACCTGGCGGGGCTAAAAAGGGGGGAAATTTACCGGCTGGCAAAATGGGGGCAACTACCTGGCTGGCTAAAATGGGGCAATCCCCGGCTGCTACAATGGGGCAACACCTGGCTGGCTAAAAGGGGGGCAATACCTGGCTCTACAATGGGGAACTACCTGGCTGGCTTACTAATGTGGGCAATACCTGGCCTGTCACACAATGGTGGCAACACCTGGCTGTGCTACTAAAGGGTGCAACTACCTGCTGCACTAACAGGGGAGGTGGCCACCTACACTACCTGGCTGGTCTACTAAAGGGGGCCACTACTACCCTAGCTGTCTACTAAGGGGCACTACCTACCTAGCATGGCTACTAAAAGTTGGGCACTACCTACCTGACTACTAAAGGGGGGCAAATACCTGACTACTTTAGGGGGCAACCTACTACTAATAAAGTTGCACCTACCTGGCTACTAAGGGCGAGCACCACTACCTTGCTTAACAAAGGGGGGGTCAACATACCTAGCTACCAAGGGTGCAACTACCTTGCTACAAGGGGGCATCAACCTGCCTGTAAGGGCATACCTGTGTTATGTGGGGCTACTACCTGGCAAAAGGAGGGGCATCTACCTGGCTTTTCTTCCAAAAAGCATTATGTATTAGGCTAAGTGGGTGTGTGCTTTTTGAGTGGGCGAGGCACACAAAAAGATGGGCCGTGTCCCATCTCCTGCTATTTCCTTTTTTCAAAAGTTGTGCAACTATTGGGTATGTCAGGCATAGGCAGTGTTTTAAAACCAAAAAAAAACACTTACCTAGACTGTCCCGCTGCTTCCGCCTCCTCGGCGTGTCTCGCCTCCCGCGCGCCCCATCATCCTCGGTCATCCTCGGCACAGTCCTGGTGATGTCAATCAGGCTGCTCGCACCGAGCAGCATGATAACACACACTGCCCTGTGAGCCGGAAACTTCCGAGGCACCGCGAGTATGTGGGGAAGGCGACCGTACAGCACCGGGGTCCACTGACGGAGCACTGAGCGCTCGCCTCTCCGCTGCCACCCCGCTCAGGGTACTCTTCTCCTGCATGCGCGTTCCGAGGAGTGGCATCACAAGAGAAGATATAGCCGACATCGCACGGGTCATCGTCAGTGACCCTTAGACACTGTCGTCGTACCTATCCGGTTCCGTTCAGTTACACTCTCGCTCCCAGGAGGAGAAGCCTGCATTTAACTGAGTTGTCCCTTGCCAAGGTGCCCGGTCTCCCATCCGCAGCGCTCCCTGAGCGCCGAACATGAGACTCTAAGTATAAGCCGAGGTGGGGGATATTTTCACTCATCATTTTTTGACTGCTGAAAAAACTCGGCTTATACTCGAGTATATACAGTAGTTATTTTTACATAAAAGGAGCCACTGTATTAAAAAAATAAAACAATCCTTACTTGCTTCCAGGTGTCCACAATGCTGCTGATGCCACACAGCTCATCCTTACAAGAAGTAGAGAAAATGCTTGGCCAATGCTACGGGCAGTGTTCAGCTAAGTCGGCATTTCCTTAGTGTTGGGACCAGGAACAGCCGTGGGGGGCTTAGTGCTGGGGCGCATTGTCTATCTGTCCCTGTCTGTCCATCTTAATTCCAGGCTCCCTAACAGTCGGTATATTTTTAATTATGTCATTGATGTCTGACCAACTAAAATTTTATATTGCAGCTTAACAAATATACAGTACTACACTGATAGTTGCGAAGAGTTTGATAGTTCTTTTAGTGGTTACAATTCAGTCTTCCAATATATCGAATCCCGATGACGCAGTAAAGTCTACGTTTATTATGGTCTACAATTAAAATAGATTGTTTATGATGAGTCTTTTGACAACAAAAATTCCATTTATACCACAAGACATTATGGATGTTTATCTTGGATTTAACCGCACAGTTTACCTGCGATGGCTTCAAAAACCTATTATATCAGGTGCTTTGGGAGTGAATATTGTAGGAAGTAGAATTAGGAGATTAAGCAGTAAATGGGTGTTATATGGACCTCAATAATCAGGTCTAAGCAGAAGGTGAGAGAATAGCCGCTCTAGATGTCTGGACTCTCCCATAGACATGAATGGGAGTTCGGATTACAGACGAGCATCACCACTCAGCTAAACTCATGTCTATGGAAGAGTCCCAACCATCTCTCCAATTCAGATCACGAGGTTTTCTAGGGCTTGTCCTATGAGATAAGGTGGCAGACTCAACCAGAGGTGGAACAGTGGAACTATCAGACAATGATATGTCCCTCATTGTCTGAGAAGACAACTTTTAAGCGTGAAATTCGAAATTTTACTAGTTTGTCTCATTGAGATACAGTTTAAATTCTGTTGTTTTATCCTTGTATAAAAGTATTATAGTCCTCCACCAAACTCGTGTCATCTGCATAATGAAGATTGTTGATAAACCTTCCACCTATTCTCTGACACTGTCGTGCCTGTAACAGCATATGGCTTCTTCCAGTATGTCTCCGCCCATCACCTCAATATTATATTGCAAATTTATTTTTATGTTTATTAGATGCAATGGTATTGATATTTATTGTGCTGCCGTACCCTACGGAGTAGCATTGCTTGCTTACAAACCCATACTTTTTCGCTCTTCGATGTTCTTATTGATCGCTCCTCTTCTTTATGTTACATCCTGTCTTGCCTGAATGAGTAGCGGGTGACACTCAAAATCCATCTTGCGGTATCCAACATGTATTGCACAGAGCTTAAAGGAGATTAGTTTTGACCACCATATATTGTAACCTCCTGCGTTGTTCTCAAGGTTAACAGTCAATAATTACCCTGAAGCTAACATCCCATTGCATCCTTCTAACCGAGATCTCCACAGCTTTTGGATGCGTGGATTCAATATAGCGAGCTTCACTGTCATACAGATGACAGAGACAGACTTTCTCCACATCTATCAGGAGACCTATCTCCTAAGTGTAAACCGGTGGCAGAATACACACCTTACACAGACCGTGTAAACGTCATCCCTATTTTGATGAATCTTCCCCCCGTGTCTTGTCCTGTTGTCACACAGTCTTTCTGTTTAACTTTGATTTCTACTTGCAGCTACAATCTAAAGAAAGTTTGGCAAGAAAAATAGTTTAGTATTATTAGGTACTGGATCACTTACTTCATAGTTAGTCAAGATGTTTTTTCACTACTATTGCTCATTCAGATCTTAAAAATGATGAGTCTGAAGCTTATTGTTCATAAACTTAGGTTAGACAGTCAAAAAATGCGTTCAACTTTATCATATAACATGAGCCAATGTGATAAATTATTTTTTTAATAAAAGACATTATTTGCAGATATAAATAGTCCACATACGATGCAATTCAACAAGCTACGCTCCATCATCCATGCTCCCATTTCTATTAATCCACTACCTGTTGAGATTGAGCGCAATAACGTGTCCAATAGACTTGTTAAGGCAGTGTATACCAGATATTTTGGACACAAATTCCTACAGTAAATCGATCACTACTGTATTGCCAGTACCAAATAATTAAAAAATTATCAATAGTTGTGGTTCTCCATCAGGCTTCCGGGTCTGATGTTTACAGAATGCTCGCATCGGATTCTAAGCTTCTTTCTCCTCCCATCCTCTGTCTTCAACGTCACTAGTGCCTTTGAGCCAGTTTTTATTTAAGATAAAATAAGTGCCCAGAACAAGGGGTCATGCCCCCCGCACTAAAAAACGAGATATCAATATAAGGGGATTTGGTCGTCACACCATCACTTCGTTTTCATTTTGAAATCAGGGGCATTGTTTACTCGGCCATACTACATATGCAGCAGTAAAAGCCAGACTTCTCAGCATAACAACCAGAGCTGGAAGCCACACAGAGAGAATATTTAACATGTCTTTACAGCTATATCAACCCATTGCAGCAGCCTACAGGAGAGATTGAACAGCTCTGATATCAATAGCAACCATTTCTGGCAGCACCTATCAGAGAGACACAAAACAGGTGCTACTAACTATAGCGATCTGAAGGATGCATGATATCAGCACCCTCATATTTTAACGAGTCTTGCTTTATTTGCAAGATCATTAACATAAAAGAGCATCATTCCCCTGTAGTTAGATAATACCCTTTAAATAATGTTTATGAGTATTATACTACTTTGCAAGTAGTTAACATTGGAGTAACCACCAGCACTGTAACATGCAGTAACAATGCTCATTGCTTCTACGTAGTGGAACACGTACCAATACGGACATTGCAGTACCCGTGATCAGCATCAAAAAGCGCTGCTAATCCACTTTAAAATAAAAGTAAAATTGACGTGGGAAGTTTGTAAATTAAATAATAAACATTTCCCCAATTCATTCATTATTAAAAATTCTGTACCACCGTTTTTGTTTTTAACTGCTCCTTTAGTGACTCCATTTGTTTACAGCTCGTACGTCCAGGAATATACCAGAGCTGGAGAGCTCCTCAGTCCTTCGATCGCACAAAGCTCGTCATCACCTTCCTCCCCAGGCAGCTACTGAGTGTTCAATCAGCCCCCGGTGCTGTCATTCTACTCCTGTTGTCTGTCCACCTTAGTAATTAGTCAAACAGTGCAAATAAATTTAAAAAAAAAAAACTCAATCATTCTGTGCATATGCGATAAAGAGAAAAAAAAAATCCAACGGGTTTGGTTCCTGCAGGGAATTTGAACAAGGACCCTTGTGTCCTGGAAGGCAAAAGTTTTACCTCTGAGCTACAATGTAACTACCTACAATTCCTACAGCATCAAAATACAACCTTTCTTTGACTACAGAGGAGGAAAATCCTGGTGATGTCATCCTGTGCTTGGGTCACATGATATGCAATTCAAACAAATCACACACGCCCCCTCTGAGTACACAGAGTCTGAAGTGAGCTGAGGCGGAGGTAATTGACAATGAGATTGTGTGCCAAAAGCCCCTTTAATACTATGTCATGTGGCATTATTTGGACAGCAGAAGTGTGCCTATAAGCTCTGAAATGTAGTCATAGGATTAATATTAGTTTTGCAAAATCATTCATGAGCTAAGTTTTGTGAAACATGGCTTACTGGACAGAGAGGTGCTGGGTTGAGGAAACTGAATGCTCATGTACTTGGGTGCTATTGATGATGAATAAAAGAGAAGATCGAAGTCAAAGTCTATGGGCCACATGTATGAAAATTGTTTAGGTCTAAAACTCACTTTTTTGCCCATAGGTTACTATGTGAAAAAAAGTGAGTTTTAGACCTAAACAGTTTTCATACATGTGGCCCTATCTTTCTTTGTTTCTCTGTATAGAAATACAATACGGTTGCAGTAATCATGTATGGAACAGACGCCTAGCAGTTGAGCTGGATTATTGCAATGATCAAAACCGTTAAAAAACTTCGGCACCTGCGCCTTTGTGTCTCACAACAACCAAAACCAATCTTTATACAGTCCTACGCTCCATGGGTCACATCAATTTTAAATGGTGACTATCCTTTCAACAAACTTAAATCAATAGTACAAGTGAATAGAGGAAAGTTTGTAATATAACTTTTTTGAGAAAAAAAGCCTCTTTCTCCACTTATAAGACTCATCTTCTCCACCTCCCCTTCCGTTCATCGTTCTTTCAGAAAAATGCCTGGAAAAGGATCAGGTCACTGACATCAGGTTACAGTTGCCCATAGAGACAATGGAGAGGGAAGTGGAAAAGAGAAGTAAGTATCTCTGTCTTCTAAGTATACAGAGATATACAAACACAAAAGGACACTGCTGAAAGCTCTAATAAGTTTTATAATCTCACCCTACTGCTTAGTTTACGGGTTACAATGTTCACACTGCTCTATGTGTTCCTCCAAAATGCTGTCAGTTACTCTGAATGGTATTCAGATAGAATAAATGGGTGAGCAGCTCCCTCTTCTGTACGTGCAGTACATGGGAGACATCATAGCAGCTAGTCCTCTACCCTACATAGCTCATGACAGAGCTGAAAAATAAGAAGATGTAGCCTGCAGAGGGAAAAAATATTGAAAATGACATGTAATAGTTATATAATGACCTGGAATAGTGTTACTCTTCATGAACAACTCAATGACAAATTTTAAATGAAGTTGTAGTATTATTGTGGATAACCTATGGCGCAGTTAGTTTTTTATTGCATACTGTTATAATGCCGGCTATAAATCATGAGAGCATTTGCTTTTTTTTATTCTGCACTGCACAGTGGTGTATACAGGTAAGCTTCAATTCGTGAGATTTTTTTGTGCTTATAGTCTTCACTTTTCTCCAAAAAGTGGAGGAGAAACCTCCATAGTATTATAACTACTGGCCATCCCATTCTTTGATCTTTCTCTAGCTAGCAGACCTTTTAGGCTATTGGATGGTTACAAAAGCCCTAAAACAATGAAGGTTTTTCAAGCAGTGGCTTACATCAGTGAGATCAAGCAGAAAACAAAGGGCGACATGTCAGAAAAGAGGTTCTTCCACGTCAGTTTTAAAGCGCATTAAATGAGTGTAAAATAAGCATGAATACAATAACACCAGTCGATACATATCTGGCATGTGGTAATTCCATTGTACAGCATATTTAATGCGCCTAATTTAGGCGTATAACAAAAAAAAAGGAGCATGGCATATCATTGCTAGCATATTTGATGTGCCTACTGTAGATGCATTCAAAAGTGTCATGCCTAACATAAAATACTATGAGTAAGGGCATGTTTTCTCCTAAGCCCCAAACGCGTTAGCGTGATATACTTCTCTCATGCCTCTATACTATTGATTTTTGCCATTGACTGACTGGTGAGTGCTTTCTGATTATATTTTAATGTTGTTTAATACATTTTGAATATTTTAATGGCCATACTTTTGCTGTCGCCCAAAATGTCTCCAATTACAATGCCCGGTGTGCCAATCAGTCCAAGAGCCCATAGCACCCACATTGTCTACCTATATGGTCCAAACATGCTTATTTCCATATTTACTAAAATTCTGCCTCTAGCTCGTAAAAAGATGTCCTATATTTGTTATCATAGTTTTGAAAAAAAGAATCTACTCTTATCCACAGAGACCGCAGAGTAGTGTTGGGAGACAAGATGGGAATGCACCTGTCAGGATACGTTCGTCTGGGCAGCCTTCCACCTGTTTAAAAACGCAATGCAACCCTGCGAGGGTTACATAAGTCTACGCCAGGGACCGCGACCCTTGGGAGAGATTTGCTATGGACGTACACTATGAGACAGGAGTCTGACAGCTTCTCGGGACCAATCGTCTACAGGGGCCCGGAATGCTACACCAATCAAGGCTGCGGGAGGGCGGCAACGGTCAGACCATTTAAACCTCGCCCATTCCTCCAGGCTTTTCCATGTCAAAGGTGGTTTTACCTTGTTGTTTCCCTAGTAGTCTTGTGTATTGTAGTCTCCTGTGTTTTTCTGACCTTAACCTGTTTCTGACCATCCCGCTTGTGTATTCTCCTCCGATTTTGTACTGCGCTCCTGACCGTTTATTTTGGAACCCGGCTTGTCTCTGACCTTCCACTTTGGGATACGTTTTCTTGGCTTACTCTCCGTTTACCAGCAACCGTTACCTACCCGGACTGATTGTACTCTGCATTTGTCCCTGACAGCCCCACACTGGGCATGCGTAGGGTTTGTTGCGCCAGTCTTTGGTCTGCCAGTCCTATGGTCAGACACAGCCAATAGTGCAGGGACAAGTGGGCTGGGTGGCAGTCAGGGCCTACTGCTCCTCCTCTGACGTGACAGCACCTTTAGGTGAACAAGGCTTAGCAAAAACACCATGCACCGTCCTCGGGCACAGCTGCTAGAAAGATAGTGGGAGCTTTTTTATGATCCTAGATAGCTCTTCATAGACTTATATCATGAACAATCGCCATGAAAATCTTATGGGAAATAAAAATACAATAATTGGGGAGGAAGAAGAGATTCACTTGGAAAACCCATAGGCCTTGTTGAAGCAGAAAAGGCTAAAGGCTATACGTAAGACAAGTGCCACTTCTCTCCCGCTCTCCTGTAGCTGAGACATTACGAAACCCATGTTCTTCATGGCCCAGTGCATCAAACAACCAAATGACTACTTAAAATTCTGCCCGAGCCTTAAGTGTTTCCATCACACTCCATAACTCATCAGCTATTTGGATTCCCTAATTCGTGTTCATTGGAAGAAACTCCTTAAGTCAGAGCATGGTAGTTATGAACAGTCTCCAGCTGAGGTATAATGGAAAGAGCAAAAGAGCTCGAAGGAGAGACACTGAAAGCAGTTAAATCGGATAAACTATGTCCAGTTAGATGCACTTACGTCACAACATTGCAATGAATGGGTCTCCTTGGTACCGGAGGGTTAAAGTGAACTGTAATCTTGTTACATTAGAGAATGTCTCATAGACCTGAAATCAGCTTATGATATTAGACCGGCTTCCTTGGCGTTTATTGAATTAGCAGAGAATTGTCCCAACCTCGCTGTAACAGGACAATCCCTGCAGGGAAGGAACCGCACTGCATTCACTGGGTACGGGGATGTGTAAAACTACTTAGGGCTATTAAAACACATCATTCAAATAATCCTGGAGCTCATGGCAACTTCTGTCTTTATAACACATGGGGTCGTTTTTGGGAACAGAAGCAAAGGGGACCTAAAAGTCTGAGAAAGAGTTGCTGTCTGTGTGTTCCCTATATTGGTGGATTCTATAGGGACAGAAAGGGGACTATGAGAGGTAGGGCGGTTAAGGCTGGTGATCTGCTATGATGGTGCCGGACGGGTAAAGCAAAGTGACAGTCTCTGCTGCTCGTCTGTCTCCTTGAGGCAGCAGTTATACTTATAACTCAGTCTGATGGGAGTTTCAGCAGCTTACTGTTGGTTATGATGCCTTTTGTCATCGTAGACATGGGCTTGTGTCTGCTGGGGAGTCTGTGCAGTTCATCTGTGTCATAGAGACTGCAGTCATATATCAGTCTCATGGGAAGTTTCAGCAGCTTGCTGTTGACTATGACGCCTCTGGTCATCCTGGGCTTGTATCTCCTGGGTAGTGTTTGCACCTTGTCTGTCTTGTAGAGACTGCAGTGGTGTTTCAGTCTGCCTGGGAGTTTCAGCAGCTCGCTGTTGGCTATGATGCGATTGGTCATCATGGAGATGGGCTCTGGACTGCTGGGGAGTCTCTGCTGCTCATCTGTCTCTCTGAGACTGCATTTGTTCCTCAGTCTGCTAGAGATTTTAGCAGCTCCCTGCTGGTTATGATGCATCTGGTCATCCTGGAGATGTACTTAGGACTGCTGGGGAGTCTCTGCTGCTCATCTGTCTCTCTGAGACTGCAGTTGTGCCTCAGTCTGCTAGAGATTTCAGCAGCTCCCTGCTGGTTATGATGCATCTGGTCATCCTGGAGATGTACTTAGGACTGCTGGGGAGTCTCTGCTGCTCATCTGTCTCTCTGAGACTGCATTTGTTCCTCAGTCTGCTAGAGATTTTAGCAGCTCCCTGCTGGTTATGATGCATCTGGTCATCCTGGAGATGGGCTCAGGACTGCTGGGGAGTCTCTGCTGCTCATCTGTCTCTCTGAGACTGCAGTTGTGCCTCAGTCTGCTAGAGATTTCAACAGCTCCCTGCTGGTTATGATGCATCTGGTCATCCTGGAGATTTATTTAAGACTGCTGGGGAGTCTCTGCTGCTCATCTGTCTCTCTGAGACTGCATTTGTTCCTCAGTCTGCTAGAGATTTCAACAGCTCCCTGCTGGTTATGATGCATCTGGTCATCCTGGAGATGTATTTAGGACTGCTGGGGAGTCTCTGCTGCTCATCTGTCTCTCTGAGACTGCATTTGTGCTTCAGTCTGCTAGAGATTTCAGCAGCTCCCTGCTGGTTATGATGCATCTGGTCATCCTGGAGATGTACTTAGGACTGCTGGGGAGTCCTCTGCTGCTCATCTGTCTCTCTGAGACTGCATTGTTTCCTCAGTCTGCTAGAGATTTCAGCAGCTCCCTAGCTGGTTATGATGCATCTGGTCATCCTGGAGATGTACTTAGGACTGCTGGGGAGTCTCTGCTGCTCATCTGTCTCTCTGAGACTGCATTTGTGCTTCAGTCTGCTAGAGATTTCAGCAGCTCCCTGCTGGTTATGATGCATCTGGTCATCCTGGAGATGTATTTAGGACTGCTGGGGAGTCTCTGCTGCTCATCTGTCTCTCTGAGACTGCATTTGTGCTTCAGTCCTGCTAGAGATTTCAGCAGCGTCCTGCTGGTTATGATGCATCTGGTCATCCTGGAGATGTACTTAGGACTGCTGGGGAGTCTCTGCTGCTCATCTGTCTCTCTGAAAATGCATTTGTTCCTCAGTCTGCTAGAGATTTCAGCAGCTCCCTGCTGGTTATGATGCATCTGGTCATCCTGGAGATGTACTTAGGACTGCTGGGGAGTCTCTGCTGCTCATCTGTCTCTCTGAGACTGCAGTTGTGCCTCAGTCTGCTAGTGAGTTTCAGCAGCGTCCTGCTGGTTATGATGCATCTGGTCATCCTGGAGATGGGCTTGAGTTTGCTGAGAGTTTTTTGCAGCTTGGGCGGGAGACATGTCTTTTTCCTATGTGCATGGTTCCTTTTTGGATGTGTAATACTAGTGAGTAGAAGTGGGCCACAACCCAGTGATGTAAACAGATTTATTGCAAACATAAGTGTGGACGCAAGCTCATCCTTAATTTGTTGTGTGCACGGAAAAAAACTTTCCAAGTAACGGTAAACATAGTATGCAACAAATAGAGTGGGAATCCAGCCCAACAGTCCAACTGCAGTTAAAAAACAGAATTTTAATGATATCTAAGCAATAAAATTACAAAAATTGTATATGGCAGCACCATGTGGAAAGAAGACTGAATCCTAGCTTACGCGTTTCAAGCAGCACAACCCGGTCTTAGTCATACCAGATTTATTGAACTGGGCTGGAACAAGGAAGCTGGAACAGCAAAATACTTCTAATAATCCTGTAACCCCACACATGGCAACCACTTCTGGCACAACTTGGGAAAGCCTGTGGGACAGGGGTCTTCCTCTGTATCCACATGTCCTCCAGTCGGCTCTCCAGTGTGTTGACTCTCTAGTTTGGTAAATAGACAGTCAACTCGGCTACGTTTACAGTCAGAGAACTTGACCAACAAAGTCTCTCTCCCACTGCTCTCTCTCTCTCTCTCTCTCTCTCTCTCTCCCCATGGCCTCATTAACTGCTGGTTCTAGCTTTACAGATGCATGAGTGGTCTGAAAGGGGTTCCGTTTAGGAGAATGTTCAAGTTCGTTATAGGTACATCTGTTTATAGCACGTTCCAATTTTAACATGTCAAAACAGGAGGTCATAGAGAGCTGAAACCCAGTCTAAAACCTTCCAAAATGCATGTTTACCTATGTGCCAAGTTGGGGGCATATTGGTTCACTTGTTTTGGCTGTGCATAAAAAGCAGACAATATAAATATATTTTTATATACAGTGTATCACAAAAGTGAGTACACCCCTCAAATTTTTGTAAATATTGTATTGTATCTTTTCATGGGACAACAATGAAGATATGACAATTTGATAAAGTGGTCAGTGTACAGCTTGTGTAACAGTGTAGATTTATTGTACCCTCAAAACAACTAAACACAGAGCCATCAATGTCTAAATCACTGGCAACCAAAGCATGTACACCCCAAAGTGAAAATGGACGAATTGTCCCCATTTTGCCATTTTCCCTCCACGGTATCATGTAACTCGTTGGTGTCAGGCGTGAATAGGGAGCAGGTGTGTTAAAATGTAGTGTTATCACTCTCACACTCTCTCATACTGGTCACTGGAAGTTCAATATGACACCTCATGGCAAAGAACTGTCTGAGGATCTGAAAAAAAGACTTGTTGCACTACATAAAGATGGTCGAAGCTATAAAAGGCTCTCCAATACCCTGAAACTGATGAGGCTCAAGAAAGCCCATAGTTTACCCACAAACAGTTTGAAGACTAAGGACATGGATTACTGAAACCATGTCCTGTGGTGTAATGAGACCAAGATTAACTTATTTGGTTCAGATGGTGTCAAGTGTGTGTGGCAGCAATCAGGTGAGGAGAACAAAGACAAGTGTGTCTGCTTACAGTCAAGCATGGTGGTGGGAGTGTCATGGTTCGAAGCTGTATAAGTGCCGCCAGCTGTGGTGAGCCACAGTTCATTGATGGAACCATGAATGTCAACATGTACTGTGACATACTGAAGAAGAGCATGGTCCCCTCCCTTCTGGGCCGCATGGCAGTATCCAACACGATAACAACCTCAAACACCTCCAAGATGACCACTGCCTCACTAAAGAAAATGAGGGTAAAGGTGCTGGCTGGCCAAGCATGTCTCCAGGCCTAAACCCTATGGAGCATCTGTGAGGCTTCCTCAAACAGAAGGTGCAGAAGCACAAGGTTTCTAACATCCACTAGCAGGGGGCGTAACTACCGGGGTAGCAGATGTAGCAGCTGCCTCGGGCCCGTGCTCTTAGGGGGCCCGTGCCCCGGGGAAGCCGCTACCACGTCTGCTACCCCGGTGGTTCGGCTCCTGCACCCGCCGGCAGGGAACATACTAGTTCACTGCTGGCGGACACGGAGCTGCGGGGCCCGGCGCTTCCTACCTCTGAACACCCGGGCCCTCTGGTCCGAGCGCTCAAAGGCAGGACTGGCTGCTATTAGCAGAGCGGAGCGCCTCCGCTCTGCTAATCAGCCTGCGCCGGCCCACAGTGCTGATGTGATGTCATCACGTGGCCCGTGCCGAGCACAGACTGGCCGGCCGGCTGCGCAGTCACATCGAGGGAACGAGAGACAGGTGAGTGAGTGATTTATTTTTTTTATAATAATGAAGCCCCCTGCCTGCCTATATATTGGCCCCTATAGCCCTGCCTGCCTATATATTTGCCCCTATAGCCCTGCCTGCCTGTATATTTGCCCCTGTAGCTCTGCCTGCCTGTATATTTGCCCCTATAGCTCTCCCTGCCTGTATATTTGCCTCTATAGCCCTGCCTGCCCATATCTTGGCCCCTATAGCCCTGCCTGCCTATATATTGGCCCGTATAGCCCTGCCTGTCCATATATTGGCCCCTATAGCCCTGCTGCCTATATATTGGGCCCTATAGCCATGTCTGTCTATATCTAGCCCCTATAGCCCTGCCTTCCTATATATATATGACCCCTGTAGCCCTGCCTGCCTATATATAGCCCTTTTAGCTCTGCCTGCCTATATATAGTCCTTATAGTCTATCCTATGCCCTACCTGTCTACATATATGAACCCCTTTAAACTTTCCTAAGCCCTGCCTATATATATGGCCCATATAGCCTACCTTATGCCATGCGTACCTGTATGGGGCCCCGGTAGCCTACACTAAGCCCTGCCTGCCTACATATATGGCCCCTATACCCTGCCTGCCTACCTATATGAGGCCCTATAGCTACCTAAACTCTGCCTATCTATATGGGGACTCTATTACCTACCTAAACCTGGCCTATCTGTGGCCCCCTATAGCCTATCTAAACCCTGCCTGCCTAAATGGGCCCCATATAGCCAGGGGGGCAGGTGCTGGAAAAGTCAGGATTCTAAGATATTTGTATCTAAATCTCCAGGGACAAGTGGTCGGGAGACGTCATCATGATGGCGGACTGGACCGGATGCAGAACAAAAGAGAAAGTCAACGACTCGTCAGAGAAACGTCACCTGTGAGTCACAAGATGTAACTGCACTATAATCACATATATGTCTACAGAGCCTGTGTACACTGGTGTCTACCACTATATGGTCACTGTATGGAGGTAATATACAGTCTGCAGAGCCTGTGTACACTGAGCCTACCACTATATGGTCACTGTATGGAGGTAATATACAGTCTGCAGAGCCTGTGTACACTGAACCTACCACTATATGGTCACTGTATGGAGGTAATATACAGTCTGCAGAGCCTGTGTACACTGGTATATACCACTATACGGGGGCCCCATCTAAAAGCTCCGTGATGTCGTCATGCAGGAGTGGAAGAGGACTCGAGTGGCTGCAACCTGTGAAGCTCTAGTGACCTCCATGCCCAAGATAGTTAAGACAACGCTGGAAAATAATTGTGACCACACAGAATATTGATATTTTGGGCTCTCTTTGTACATTTTCACGTAGGATTGTACTAATTTTTTGGTGTCACTTAGGGACGTACTCATTGTTGTTGTCACTTAAGGGTGTACTCATTTTTGTTGCTGGTGGTTTAGACATTGATGGCTGTGTTTTGGCTTATTTTGAGGGCACGCCAAATTTACACTGTGATACAAGCTGTACACTGACTACATTGTATCAAAGTGTCATATCTTCAGTGTTGTTCCATGAAAAGATATAATACAATATTTACAAAAATCTGAGGGGTGTACTGACTTTTGTGAGATATTGACAATCTGCAAATGTTGAACTAAAATATGAAAAAGTATAAATGGTAAATTTGAAGGAAATATCCACTTTTAACAAAGTATTGTTTTGGTTTAAGAATGCAATGCTAAATGTATCACTTCTTCAGTTTGTGTGTTTCAAAGTATTTTCAACTTCTCAGCTCTTCAAATCCAGGGGCGTTTCTTCCCCATCCAGATGGGTGTTTCTTAACTGAAGGGTGATGACATCATGCCCCCCTTCACTGTTCATGCTCGCTCCTGAACCCTTCCCCCCCTTTGTTTGAAAACAGTGGGAGGGGATAGCAAATACCTGCTCCCCCCCCCTCCCCCCGCTCTGTCTGAGTCCACATCTCACTGTTCCTCTCTCTTCAGGCTTATTTTGTAAGAGCTGTTTATATTCCACATACCTGCATTCAATCTAGACAGTCTTCTATGAACTCTGTCTTCTATGATCCCTTCTCCTCTCTCAGCTGTAGGTTTGTTACTGTTGAATCCAGTCTTCTATTAACGGCACAGATCTCCCTTCTATGCAGGAGAGTTAGGCAAAATGGCACAATTTTGCTGTTTTCTGATTGTAGAATCCGCTGCAGTGTGTTTCTGTCGGGTGTGCAGAGTGAAATTGCTACGGCCCCTTAATCTGAATGAGAGAAACAGGGATCGAGGCACATATCTGCTGTTTTCTGATTGTAGAAGCCCTGCAGTGTTATTGTGTTTCTTCTGGCTATGCAGAGTGAAATTCCTGCCGGCCCCTTACTCTGAGTGAGAGAGACAGGAATGCGTGCCCCCTTGAATACGGGCTGACAGAATGTAAATTAGTAGAGCCATCAGCCAGCCACAGGACAGGAGGAGGGATCTGACCAGCACTGGGGAACTGTGTTTACAGAAACAAAAGATAAGGGAGACAGTGAAAACAAGGCAGCTTTGCTAATGACATCCAATTGCAACGTTGTTTGTTTTCACTGTCCCCTTATTCTGAAGACCATTCAATGTAATAATAAAACCCCTTTAATTTTCTAATATATCCTAATACAGTGCTCCAAATCCCCTGAATTGACATTCAAGTAAATGATAAAATTCTAGCTGCTTGCTGCCACCACTGGAGGTAGAGTGGGAGCTGACTGCACAGTGTCATTGAAGCCACTGTATAAACAGCCTTCAGTGAGCTCCTAAGCTATACCATATGGTGGCTGAGCCAGCTAGAAATGTATCATTCAGCTCTGTCTGTGCAGAGGATTTGTGAGATATAAAACTGTGGCAGGCAATTAGGCAGCACAGAATAAAGATAAAATGAAGCCATGTTAAAGGCTGGACATTGACTGTAAGGCAGTCATTCACGGGATGCTTCACAATACCATTCAGGACTGAGAAAAGTTGAGAATATTTCTTGTCTGTTCTTTACTGTTCCTCTGCAAAAACACAGCATTAGCACTCTAGAGTCATTAATCTGGGGTTAACTCTTTCAACTTTTACCTAAACTGGAAACATATTTTTGTGAATGGACTCCCCCACTAGCCCTCCAGGAACCCTCTCTGAAGCGGTTTGTAAGACAAACACAAATGAAAGGATTGATGTGTCTTTGGACCCCTTTGACATCACCACGGAGCTGTCATGTGGATACACAGTGTAATTGAAGCAAATTAGTGCAGTGCCAGGCACTTTCTAGGCAGGTAAATATAATTACTCATTATTATCTTGTCCAGATCGTCAGGGTAACAGTAACATGGGATTATGGCTCTACTCAGTAAAAAGGTCTCATTAAACAAACAGCTGGGTGTGAGATTTTCACCTGCTTAAGGGATTGCTTATCTGTATATCCACTTATCAAAAGCTTGACCCATCACTGGTGATCAGCAAAACTTGGCTGCATTTAAAGGGGTCTTACAGATCATTCACTTGTCTGGGAGAAGCCAGCAATACCCTTCACATCCGCTAAAAAAGTTATGGTGGGCTGGTGTACTAAGCAATGTAAACTCCAAGACCTTGGAGTTTCCCATTTTTCCGTGCAACTATTCTACAATGCACAGGTGAGCTGAAGAACCCAATTTTCTTTTGCAAGCAATGTAAACAGCGAAGAGGCCACAACACCAACCTGAGCACCACAGCCCTGTCAAATAGCTGATAGTGGGGGTGCTGAGAATAAGTCCCTCCCCTCCAATCTAGTATTGATGGCCTTCCCAACATCATGAATATTGTGTTTCCAGAAGCCCATTGAAGCATATCTCTGATCACCTATGCGGACAGCCATTCTTGTTCTTTGCTTGTGCTTCAGCTCTCATTTTCAGTTGTCCCTGAGCTACGGAGTAGAGACTAGCTGCTATGATGTCTCCCATGTGCTGCACATTCAGAAGAGGAGATCTTGCACCTCTATATCTCTGTAGTGCACCATCAGAACAGTACATGCCATTTGGTTCCTTTCTCCCCTGCAAACCCGGCACTCTACGGAGGCACCTCGGTTGAAGTCCGGCCTGACAAACCATTCTGATGCCAAGGGCAAGTTTTGGGACTCTATCCGCTTCAGTGGTGGAGTCCACTGCTCTGTGACCTCATGCAGATGCCTTCTGGCTCGATGATGGAGCATTTAGATCCCTATCTGCTTCGGCAGTGGGGGGTCATTGATTGTATCCTTGTGCAGGAACCTTTTGGTCTGGCAGAGAAGCATCTTGTTCTAGGTTTGTGGAGGCCCATTAATTTTAAGTATGGGTCTGCGGTAGACCATATCCTCAATGCACTGTTTTTGTGTGGCACTTTTGTTGCATTTTTTGTGCATTTTGGGTGTTTTTGAAGCACGTATTAGTGCTTTAAAAAAACAAAACAGGATAGTACATAACAGTGAATGCTGTGTATTAAGCACTGGAGTGAGATATAACACTTATTAGAGCTTTCAGCAGCCTCTGTGTGAGTCTTTTTAGCGCTATTTTACTGACGCTTGCCTCATCTCCACCTCCCCTCTTCATAGACTTCTATAGGGAGAAGTAACCCGATACTCCCGTGACCATTTGATCCATTTCCAAATGTGTTTAAGATAGAACGATAAAGGAAAGTGAAGGTAGAGAGGGAGAGGAGTCTGAAAAGTTGATATATTGCAAACTTTCTAATACTCGCCTGTACTAATGAGTTATGTAACGTATATTATATAAAGCAATTTATAGGCAGTCTATCATTATTATATATTTTATAGCACCATTGATTCCAGGGCACTGTACATTTGAGGGGGGTTACATATATAACATGTGATGAAGAACAGTGGCAACAAAATAAATGACAAACTAAAACAGAGGGAGAGGGGACCTTGCCCGAGAAGGCTTAAAATATACAAGGAAGGATGAAAGACAGAAGGTGAGGGGCAGACATGTTCATAGGGTGGTGTATGGGCAGCAGGGTTGCTCTTGAAGCTAGTGAAGATGGAGGAGAGTCTGATGTGTTGTGGCAGTGAGTTCCAGAGTGTGGGGGAAGCACGAGAGAAGTCTTGGAGACGGTTGTGTGAGGAGCTGACACAGGGAGAGCAGAGGAAAAGGTCCCGTGAGGATCGGAGATTGCATGAGGGGAGGTATTTGGAGATTAAGGCAGAGATGTAAGGGGGGCAGGTTATGGAGCACTATAGAGCTAACATTTGATCACACAGTCACCCATGTTTCATGGACATACATGTGCACTGCTTTCGTCTCTTCTCCATATGGCACCTGTTACTGAGTGTTAGGGTATGTTCATACTGCCGTCCGATTTTGGATCCGGTTTTAGATGTGCATTTAGATCTGTGTTTCGGACCCTAAACGGACCCAAACACGTATTGAACAATGTGCAGTGTGATTTACATTGCTTTCAATACAGGTTTACATGAGTCTTTCTGATGCATCTTTTGGATCTGTTCAAAGAATTGTCATGTCAATTCCTGATCCGTTTGATGCAGCAGACGCCCTAATTAAAACTATAGGGTGCTTTGTTGCTGCAGCAAAAACGCATCCAAACACACACCATCGTGTTCAATGTGTTTTGGATGCGATTTCCAAAGCGCTTTTGGATGCATTTTTGTGAACATACCCAAGGGGCGTAGCTAAAGGGGGTGCAGAGGTAGCAGTTGCTACCGGGCCCTGAAGCCAGAGGGTGCCCAAAAGCCCTTCTGCCACATAGGAAGACACCAGTATTATAAATAACACATAGTAGCTGGGGGGCCCAGTATCACTTTTTGCATTGGGGTCCGGGAGCTTCAAGTTACGCCTCTGACATACCCTTATACCATACATGCCAACCCTCCCGATTTGGGCGGGGGGTTCCCGCTAATTGGGGTCACCTCCCACCCCCGGAAAAGTCAGTGAATCTCCTGCCGCCAGCAGGCAGTGGGGGTTCCTTAAATGACCGCGGCGCCGGAATAGCACCAGGGCACTGTTCCGGTGCCACCTGGGCCGTTCCTACAGGCAGGTGAGGCCGGCACCTAAAAAACGGCCGCACAGAGTCAGTCAGCAGCTACACGTGGCTAAAAGAGGCACTACCTGGCTACAAGGGGGCACTACCTGGCTCTAAGGGGCACTACCTGGCTACAAGGGGCACTACCTGGCTACAAGGGGCACTACCTGGCTATAGGGGGCTACTACCAGGCTATAGGGGGCTACTTTGATAGTAAAGCAAAGGATGGATTGGCACCAGGAATGTTGCTAAGATGTAAAGTCCATTTATTGAAGAACAACGACAAGTAGAAAATGCCACAACTAGACGAAAAATGTGTACAACAGGAACGACCAGAGGGGTGGCGAGCTGACGCGTTTCGGGCCAAGTACAGCCCTTAGTCTTAGCTACAGTTTAGATGTTAGTAACACCCCTTTTATAGTGCATAGATACATTTTTACAATAACATATCTATGTAACTTTATATTATAGATATCAATAAGTTACCTGGACAACGGCACCAGCTTTACCCCGTGCATCCACGTCACTTCCTGCCAGAGTGTGCTTCCCCACCTTGAGCTTGGGTCATTTCCGTTATTTGGAACGCAAGCTCTTCCGGTTTTGCCATACCGATCTATTGCACGAGGGACGCCACTCTGACGGGAAGTGCCTTACACTTTACAGGTACGTGCCAGGAAGCGCTACTAATTGGATTGTTCTGGGCATTGTAGACAATTTTTAATTGGATAATTGTTGTTTTTAATGCACTATAAAAGGGGTGTCACTAACATCTAAACTGTAGCTAAGACTAAGGGCTGTACTTGGCCCGAAACGCGTCAGCTCGCCACCCCTCTGGTCGTTCCTGTTGTACACATTTTTTCGTCTGTTTGTGGCATTTTCTACTTGTCGTTGTTCTTCAATAAATGGACTTTACATCTTAGCAACATTCTTGGTGCCAATCCATCCTTTTCTCTACTAACAAAGTGTCGTGCGTCGCATGGAACGCGGATTTGAGCACATGGTTGCTATGGACTAATATTGATTGCTGCTGAACAACGGTGTTGAGGTGAGCTGGTTTCGTTCGTTTTTTATATAGGGGGCTACTACCTGGCTACAAGGGGCCACTACCTGGCTATAAGGGGCACTCCCTGGCTATAAAGGGCACTCCCTTGCTATAGGGAGCACTACCTGGCTACCAGGGGGCACTACCTGGCTATAGGGGGCACTACCTGGCTATAAGGGGGCACTACCTGGCTACAAGGGGGCACTACCTGGCCATAGGGGGCACTACCTGGCCTTGAGGGGCACTACCTGGCTGTAATGGGGCACTGCCTGGCTACAAGGGGGCACTACCTGGCTATAGGGGGCACTACCTGGCTATTAGGGTGCACTACCTGGCTATAAGGGGCACTATCTGGCTATAAGGGGCGCATACTTGGCTGTAAGGGGCACTACCTGGTTATAAGGGGCACTACCTGGCTATAGGGGGTACTACCTGGATAAACAGGGCTACTACCTGGATAAAGGGGGCTACTACCTGGCTATAGGGGGCACTACCTGGCAATAAGGGGCACTACCTGGATAAAGGGGGCTACTACCTGGTTAGAGGGGGCATTGACCTGGCTAGTGGGGGCAACAACCTGGCTTTCTTCCAGAGCCGTTATGCAGTTAAGTGGAGTGGGTGTGGCGTTTTGAATCTCCCACTTTCAAAAGTTGACAAGTATGCCTTAGCCCATGTCCCCACAGCAAGGGTTTTCGGACAGTTTTTCAGCCGGTTTGCGGTTTTTCAGACCGCCTGAAAAACCGGCTGAAAATTAGCACAATGGTGCTCTATGGAAAACCCGTGCAGCAGTCCCCACTGTACGGGTTTTCCGTCGGGCGGTTTTGCCGCCGGCGCTAAAACATTGAGCAAGCACTATATTCCGTCCGAAAACCGGACGGAATATGTGCTTCTCAATGGGAGGGGGAAGGGCTCTTCTCCGCTCATCTCAGAGAAAAGCCGTCCCCCCCGCGGCTGTAGGGACTGCCGCAAAGCAGGACAAATACCGGCCGGCAAACCAACCGGTATTTGTCCTGTGCCGTGTGAACGCAGCCTTATACTAAATACAGGGCTGAAAACAGGCTTGGGGGCCCCTGAGCATGGCAGATGTAAAGTTTCTTTTAAACTGTATATACATCCTTAGGAGAGGCAGAAAAGCGGAGAGAAAGAGGCAAAAAGCAAGAAGCAGAGTATAAGGGGCATGTACAGAAGATGTAGGATGTGCCCAAAGAATCAACTCCACTGATGGGCCCCCAGAATGAAATTCCACTGATGGGCCCCAGGCACCCCAGTCCGACACTAGCTGCACATGGCAGCCTGGGAATAAAAGAAAGAAACACTATTGTTTTATAAAGCTGAGTCCTTGTACAGATCTCAACCTTTACACCAAGTCTGCCTTTTGGCCCAGTGATGTAGTGAGTGATTCTCCCTGTACAAATAGGCCCATTTGCATTCAGAATTCCTGGAAAAGTTGGTTTCAAAATCTGTTCGTAGTCTGAGGATGTAGCATATGTCTGTGACAACACGGAGATGCATCAGTTTCAGTCATTTTTTAAATTTTTTTTGACAGCCCTAATACGTGCTAACTAACACCAAAATGCACAAAAAAATAGTGCAACACAAGTGCCACACAAAAACAGTGCATTGAGGATACGCTCTATCGCAGACCCATACTTAAAAGTAATGGGTCCCCACAAACCTAGAACGAATGTTTCCTCACCGGACCAGAAGGTACCTGCACGAGGATACAAGAAATGAACCCAACTACTGAAGCAGAAGGAGATCACGGTGCTCCCTCACCGAGCCAAAAGGCATCCGCATGAGGTCACAATCGGTGGGCTCCACCACCGAAGCGGATAGAGCCCCAAATACTTGCACTTGGCATCAGAAAAACCTCAACCAAAGTGCCATCTAGGTGGCCGACTCCGAAGAGTGCCGGGGTTTGCCTGGAAGAAAGGAGCCTAAAGGCCGCACATTCTCCCCCTAGCCCTCAGGAGGATCCCAAAAGGGTACCGCATCCTTCCATCCTACGTATAAAATGTGACACACGTGAACACACAGTGACGTGAAAAAAAATAAATTAAATAACTTAGTGAATGTGCACAGTGAAATACTGCCCGGACATCCGGCCGGAAATTATAAAAATGTCCCTATTTCCCCGCCAGAAGGCCGGGGAATAGGGACGTGTGCTCAAAGGGACAGTGAAAGTTTAGTGCCGTGCAAATGTGCCAAAACTCAAGTAGGAAAAAACTTTGAGACTCTCGGTTCACATATTTTGATCAAAAGATGTTTAAGCTGCCCACGACTTTCAACGTGATCTCAAAATCGGGCAGTCCTATCCTATCTTTACCTCTCAATCGAGCCAATCAGGCCTCCCGCTGGTCAACCGACCTCCATTATTCAGAGAGAAAAAATAAAAAACACCCAACCTGCAAGCTGCCCTTCTTATGACAGCCTGTGAGAGTGGGCGGGGACAGAAACACAAAATGGAAGCACCCGTTCCTTCCCATATAGGTTAAAATAAATGTACACCGAGTATAACGTATGTTTCTGCACACAAAAACATTTCTGAAAAAACGTATGCAAACCTGGGTGCCACTGGCAGGGCTGCGGCACACATGTAATTATACATGTACACACACAGACCGCCGCCAGCGGCACATTTCTGCAAAAAGGGCAATACATTACGTGGAAATCCCTAAAGAAGCATTTATGCTATCTATCATACATGAAAAAACTTTTTTTTTAAACTCAAGTAGGGTCCCACACCCAGTGAGTTCGGGCACCCCAGGGTCGTCAATCCTGGGGCACATCACACTTAGGGCTTCATAGTCCCCTCAAGCCATCCTGGCTTCGATCCTGATAGGAGGGGGGGTGGTCACCTACGGATGCTGTCTTTCAAGCAAACCGCGTACACCCCCTACCTACCCCCAGTGTGGTTCTCTGTTCGGACACAGCCATCCTATAGCGGCGCCAGTAACCGCCAAGACGACTGATAAGAGCAGATTTCTTTTTTAAGCCCTAAGAACGTGCAACTAACACCAAAATGCACAAAAAAAAGTACAACACAAGTGCCACACAAAAACAGTGCATCAGGATAAGGTCTATCGCAGACCCATACTTAAAAGTAATGGGTCCCCCATGTACCTGGAACGAAAAGAGTATCCCTGCCGGGCCAGAAGGCACCTGCACAGGAATACACGTAACGTATTCCCTTCTGCCGAAGCAGAAAGAGAACAAAATGCTCCCCCACCGAGCCAGAAGGCATCCGCATGGGGTTGCACAAATGGTCCTACTGCCGAAGCAGATAGAACCTATGAACTCGCACCTGGCATCGGAATGGCCTGCCACACCAAACCTCAACCAAGTGCAGTCCAGGTAGCCGACTCTGAAGAGTGGCAAATGGTCCTACTGCCGAAGCAGATGGAACCTACAAGCTTGCACATTGGCGTCAGAATGGCCTGCCACACCAAACTTCGACCAAGTGCTCACCTGGTGGCCAACTCCGAAGAGTGCCGGGGTTTGCAGGGGAGAAAGGAACCAGATGGCCACACATTCTCCTACTAGACCTCAGGGGGGGTCCCAAAAGGGTACCACATCACAAAATCCAAACACAAAAAGTGACACACAGAACACACGTGACGTGAAAAATAAATAAGTGAATGTGTGCAGTGAGTACTGCCCGGACATCCGGCCGGAAATTATAAAAATTTCCCTATTTCCTAGCCAGAAGGCCGGAGAATAAGGACGTGTGCTCAAAGGGACAGTGAAAGTTAAAGTGCCGTGCAAATGTGCCAAAACTCATGTGGGGTCCCTTCACCCAGTGAGTTCGGGCACCCCAGGGTCGTCACTCCTGGGGCACTTTGCACTTAGGGCTTCAAAATCCCCTCGAACCTCCTGGCTTCGATCCTGAGGCATGGCTACTAGATGTGCCACAACTGCGACGGTCGCCTAAATCCTCAGTGTGGTTCTCTGTTCGGACACAGTCCCCCTATAGCGGCGCGGCACTTACCGCTATAGACTGATAAGAGCAGATACTACACTTGATCTTAGCCAAGAGGCTGAGAAGCATCAGTTTCAGTCATATTATGCACAGAGCCATGAGGAAAGAAAATAGCAATATATCCTGCAAGCATACAATATAGAGAAGAGCCATGCATGACCCTGCATGATGCATACAGGTGGAGGCACAATGCCTAGCACAGCCATACACGCTCAGTAAACATACATAGGTTCTAGTGATTCCAGAACAAAAGGGAGCAGGGCAGATTTCATGGAGCAGACCTAAAGCTATTACAAATCCCACAATGCAATTTAACTAAAAGCAGATCTTTAACTAATTGCAGCTTGCAATTATCTGTCTGCACAAAGAGACAATGAAGTCACCGCTGTTTATAGAGCATACAGAGGGAACGACGCGCAATGTGTATGACCACAGGAGCATGTACCTCCATATCCAGCGCCTCATTGGAGGAGCACTAGGGTCTTCTATTGCAAATCACTTGTTGCACTGATATCTAATAAAGTCTAAATTGTTCATACATTAAAGTGGTTAAAATAATACATAAAGGAAGCTTCGTCTTACAACAAAGACAGAGCTTTGGATTTTAATTCCATTTTGATTCTTGTGCATCATTATATTATCATTAATAATAATGTTCTCCCTTGACATAGAACTTCCCATTGACCACTGAAGAATCAAAATCAGTAGTGACAACTGGGAGAGAATATTCCTGCGAAAATAAAGTTATAATGACATATCTAGTATATATAGCTATAGCGTTTTCTTTTTTTCTATTTTTTTCTATTTTCTTCTATCTTTTGGACAGTGCTGCTGTGGTTTTATACTTAAATATACTATAATATATATTATATATATATAAAAAAAATACTGCCCAAATAAAAGTGCTATAATGCACCTAATAAATACTACCATATACTGCCAAATAATAGATTGACAAAGGCTGACATAAAAGTAAACTACACAGTCGAGTCACATTGTTATGACCAATATGACTAATATCAAGAGTAATTGCCATGTGCAGCAATGACAGCAGCTAAATGGACTGGGAGTGACTCAACAAGGTCCTGGTAGGTTGTCACAGGTATCTGGAGCCGATTACATCCCACAGCTGCTGGAGGGTCCATAGAGCCAACACCACCATCCAGGGGCTCTCACAACTGCTGGAGGGTCCATAGAGCCAACACCACCATCAACGTGGTCCCACAGCTGCTGTAGGGGCCATAGAGCCAACACCACCATCAACATGGTCCCACAGCTGCTTGAGTGTCCAAAGCGCCAACACCACCATCCAGGGGCTCCCACCGCTGCTGGAGGGTCCATAGAGCCAACACCACTATCAACGTGGTCCCACAGCTGGTGTAGGGGCTAGAGCCAACAACACCATAAATGTGGTCCCACAGCTCCTGGAGGGTCCATAGAGCCAACATCAGCAACGAATGACTCCCACAGCTGCTGTAGGAGCCATAGAGTCAACATCACCATCCAGGGGCTCCCACAGCTGCTGGAGGGTCCATAGAGCCAACACCACCATCCAGGGGCTCCCACAGCTGCTGTAGGGGCCATAGAGCCAACACCACCATCCAGGGGCTCCCACAGCTGCTGTAGGGGCCATAGAGCCAACACCACCATCCAGGGGCTCCACAGCTGCTGGAGGGTTCATAGAGCCAACACCACCATCCAGGGGCTCCACAGCTACTGGAGGGTCTATAGAGCCAACACCACCATTCAGAGGCTCCCACAGCTGCTGTAGGGGCCATAGAGCCAACACCGCCATCCAGGGGCTCCAACAGCTGCTGTAGGGGCCAAAGAACCAACAGCACCATCCAGGTGCTACCACAGCTGCTGGAGGGGCCAAAGAGCCAACACCACCATCAAGGTGGTCCCATAGATGCTCAGTTTGGTTCAATTTTGGGGAATTAGGGGCCAGGGTAATACTTGGAAGTCTTGGTCATGTTCTTTCAATCAACAATAGACATTTCCAGCCAGGTGACATGTTATATTGTCTTGCTGGAAGATTTTATCTGCCCCAAGGAAGACAATCAGCAGGTGCTCTGCAAGGATGAATTCATAGCCAAATTGGTAGAGAGTGTATACCACATGGATGAGCGGACATTACCCAGACAATAAAACTGCCACCACCAGGTTATGTTCTTCCAGCATCGGTTGCAGGGTGTTTGTTCTCTGATGTTTCTCGCATGGCTTCCATTATCCATCCATTAAATGAAGCAGTAAATGTATAAGTAAAGTAAAAGTGACCTATTGGAGAAGGCAACCGTTTGTCAATCAGTGAGGGTCCAATTCAAATACTGCTGTGAAAGTTGAAGCCTTTTCTGCCAATGCAACGTGGTTAGAAGAGATGCTGTGACCATATGTCTTCTCTGGGGCCCCATATGCAGTAGAGCTCATTGAACTGTTGTTTTAGACACTCGTCTGGTCTCCTCTTGGGTCATTTTGGCAATGAGCTCCTCCACTGTAGCATGTTGGTCCGCCTTGTGCACTTTCTTAACTCAAGTTCACCTCTCACATCAATGGTATGTGGTGCTCTGCAGTTTTTACCTCCCTTTATTCACTTTCACCACACCAGCACATGAACCGTTCACAAACTGCACAAATTCAGAAATAATGAATTCAGTCTTCAATGATTCTCTAAAGGGAAACTTCCAACACACAGTGGTGATGGAGTGGTGGACCTGTTAAACACAAAAGTACATGACCAATTAGAATACCAGAAAATAAGATTCACATCCTTGTTGGAGGTTCTCTTCAGAACCTCAATTTTAGAATTTGGCAAAAATTCTGGAAAATATTTCACAGCATGCAGTGCCTTTTTCCGTTCAAATGACGGACGCAATGACAGAAACCTGACAGATCCCATTGTGGCCAATGGGGTCCATCAAGCGCGGTTGGTGTCCATCTTAAAAGTAATCAGGCATCGTCATTATTTTCATTTTTCTGTTCTATAACGGAACAGAGAAATGGAAATAACAGCGTGGATGTGAATTGGGCTTTAGGCTTTTTTTGCCTCAATTGTTAAGTTTGTACCATAGTAGGCTTAAAGGGGTTGTATCATTACATTAAATGCTCTTCAGAATAAGGGGACAGTGAAAAGAAGCAATTTTGCAACTGGATGTCATTTGCAAAACTGTCTTGTTTTCACTGTCTCCCTTATCTTCGTTTTGTGTAAACACTGTTCCCCAGTGCCGGTCGGATCCCACCTCCTTGCATTTCATTGGCTGACGGCTCTACTAATTTACATTCTGTCGTATTCATGGGAGCGTGCATTCCTGCCTCTCTCACTCAGGGGCCGGCAACATTTCACTCTGCACAACCAGGAGCTGCACAGTAACACTGCAGCTGATTCGACCATCAGAAAACAGCAGAATTGTGCTCGGTGCCTAATGCTCCTGCGTGTAAACATAGAAGGAGACAGATCTGTGCTGCTCTGGATGAGTTCATAGAAGACTGAATCCAACTGTAGAAAACCTCCAGCTGTGAGAGGAGAAGAGATCAGTGCTCTGAGTTCATAGAAGACTGTCTAGACTGAATGCAGGGCTGTGGTATGTAAACAAACAGCTCTTACAAAATAAGACTGCATAGGGAGAGGAACGACACAGTGACATGTGGACTCAGACAGAGGGGGGAAGAGCAGGGATGTGCTATCCCCTCCCACTGATCTCAAACAAACACACTGACTCAGGAGCGAGCATGAACAGTGAGGGGGGGGATGTAATTCCCCTTCAGTTAAGAAACACCCAGCTGGGAGGGGAAGTACAATGAAACAGACGAACTGATGAAGCGATAAATCAAAGACATATTATCCAAAATCTACTACTTCTCCTTACTATGCTTGTAGCAATAATCTGTTCAAAAAACTAAAATGTTCCAGCTAAAAAAATGCTACTAGTCTGAATGAGATGGAAGGTTTTTACACAAAACATGGGGCTTTACCACATCATACATTCCCTATGCCCTTAAAAGAGCTTTTCTGATCTAAAGTATACATGGGGTCAACTAGAAATCTATTTTAGAGCAATTCTTGCCTAATGGCTTTTCAAAGATTCTCAAACTAATACCAGTTTAGAAATTACGTGCTGCTGGCTTTGTGGACCAGAGCTGCAGTGTAAAGCAAGGGGGAGGGATAGAAGCGCATTCTGACATTTTTATTAGACAAGAGGTGGATTCCAGACTACCATGGATCCCCATTAGATCATACAACTAAGCTGCAGGTATTGAAATGGTTAAAGGAGCAGATCACAACTTATCATGATATTAGAACTGTAGGCATGGGTGCAACCAAAAGTCATAGAAAAGAAAGTTGTGTTCGGTAGGCTCGCAGGAACCATCAGAGCATGGCCAATCCCAGAGGTCATGGGCATATATCCAAAAACGTAGTTGTGGTCAGCACCAAAACGATAAAAGTCAATAGTTATATTTTCATAGATGCTATGACTAAGGGAAGCATTATCCGAAACGCGTCCGCTTGCTCTGACCACCATGTTCCTTTTTTAAATTAACTTGAAATAAAATATTGACTTTTATCGTTTTGGTGCTGACCACAATTGCAAAATTCATAGTGTCTCATTGCAAAATGAGATAGTCCCCCAACACTTAAAGGGGTTTTGCCACGATGTACTATTGACGTGGGATCCTCCAAAATGGGTATTTACTCACTTTTCTAAATACATGTGATTACAAAAAGTGAAGCCTCTGAGAGCTACAGCATTGCTCAGTCCCCCTTATTTTCCTGAAAGTTTACATTAGACACGACCAGGATACTGACAGGAGCTGATCTGGCCGCACTTGCTTGTTTGCACTTCTTATCTGATGACAGGGAACATGAAGGAACTTGCAAGGGGCTGGGGAGAAATGTGCAGTGTATGAGTCTGTCTGCTGTATAGATAATCCTCTGGTTGTAATGTCATTATTTGAGTAAACTTTTGAGACGCACCCTTCTTCCTCACTCTCTGCTCACCCCCTCCCTCTCATTCCTGCAGCCTTTCATGACTCAGCATGTTTTGTTTATATTCTCCCCTGAGCTGATAAGGAGGTAAGAAACTCACTTCATGGCAAAACCCCTTTAATAAAAGGAAACTGAAACAGCTGCCTAAATAGCAATAGCTAAAGGTATAGATAATAGCGCAGTATGTTGGAGAACCCACATAGTAGTGACAGATAATAGAAAGCCACCAGCAAAAACCTACAGATAAACATATAGCGACCCAGCGTGGTGGCTTAAAAATTACATCTTTATTGTAATGAGCGTAAAAAAGTAAATGTGAGGATATAACACCTACGCATTTTGAACCAATGAGGTTGTTGATCACAGCCAGGAAGCCAACGGGGTGGCGGGGGGCATCCATGCAAAAGTGAGTTAATGGGTGATCCAGATATTGTGCACATAGAATGGGTGAGCTCCTCTCTTTGATTGTTATTAGTACATAAAGGTACAACGCTCTTGTTTGTAAGTTGGCCTTATCGATATCTGGGCCCCATAGGGGCAGCTGTGGCTATAGCTCACCCATTACTACATGTAAACCTACTAAATTACCTGAAGGGGAACTTGACCGCTCACCATTTATTGACATATTACAATAAAAAACGAGAAGATGTTGTCAATGAAAGACGCAATATCAGACCCACCAAATTGCCAAACCAAATGGCCCTTAAATGGCCAAACTTTTTTGGACATAGTTACAAAACTCATTGCCCCCACTCACTCCTGGCTGGGCCTATGTCTCTATGTAGGTGGCTGTGATATGTACATGGATGGATCTGCTTAGGTGTGAGCTGCCTATGCTTCGGACGTGTCACACAGGTGTGTGCACCACCTGCATGTTTGCATTGTGTGCTCAGGTCATAGGCCGGACTATTTTTAATGCACTGCTGTTATTACAGAGCTTGCCATCTGTTTGATTTGAATTTAGCAATAGACTTGGCACAATGTCTAATTCTTCTTCTTCCATTACATCCTCCTGGAAAGATTACTAAAGCCTTTGCTCCTTTACAGCTTTTATGTTAATACCCTGGCACAATTTTATGTACTACATACTATCTCTACCTGATACACCCCTCCTTCCCTGGCAAACATCCCACACCCTCTACCATCAGCACACACCCCACTGTTGGCACATGCTAGTTCTCCATTATATTCAGGTATTTACATGATGAAGAGAGGGGATGTCCTGTTAAAATATATCCAAACAAACAACTCTAGACTGCTAGTTAGCTCTCCACCAGAAGAAAGAAGGGTAGCTACCCTGATAGTCAGTCTAACCCATAAGGTAGAGAATGGTCGGTCACAGTTGCACACAGTTCTCCATCCTGTTCTATGGGAGATTCTAGTACAGCCGAACACACCGCTCACCTATACTCGGAACTCCCATAGAACAAAACAGAGTGACTGACTCTCCGTTCTGACTGGAGACTTTTGGGGACGAGTTCCCGATATAGGTAGGCGTCCCAGAGGTGGCACCAGCACCTATCATTCTTTGATAGCATATCCTTTCCATATGCCATCAATGTGCAAGTTGATTAAGGAGAAATTTCACATCTTTCTGTTACGGGCAGCGTTGCAGCCTACATGTCTGGCCGCGGGTGCCACCCGTGTCCTCTCTCCCCGCACACCACCAGGGACAGGTGGCGCCGCGGCCTGCATATTGGGCTGTGGGCGCACTTGTCCTGCCAGCAGGTACTCACCTAGCAGCGCTCCTGCTCCTTCGCGCTCCTCTGCTGGCCAATGCGCGTAGGCCGGCTCTCTGATATTTAAAGGGCCAGCATGCTGGTAATTGGCTAATTGCCAACTGCTGACCCTATATATTCTGAGCTCCTCCCTCATCCCAACCGGATCGTCAGTGCTCTAAGCCTTAGAGAAAGCGTTCCAGATTGCAATATTGTTCTACCGTATTCCAATACGTTTGCTGTTTCCCAACCACGGATCTTTGCCACCTGTCCTGACCTTCCTGCCTATCCCCGACTACTAGCCAGCCTGGCGATTCTATACCTTGCCTCACCTCGGCTGCCATTGAAGGCAAGTTGCGCCAGGGGAACGACCGGCGGTTCGCTTTCTGCAGCAAGAGCAACCCGCTTTGTGGAGGACCCTTAGACTCTGCTCCTTGGTGCGGCTTATACCATCGTCTCCAGTGGTACAGCGGATCCACTACTCCAACCGCTACACTTTCTCACTCGTATTATATCAGAAGATAGCATAGTTGGTACAGTTGCTTGTACCCTATCAGCTGCTAAAGTAACAGTGCCACAATGCTCTTCAGAGGTTATGTTGGATTTGACTAGATCTAGGAGCCGTGCTCTCCATTGGCTTTGCATAAATACGTAGAGATGAAATATCTATCACTGCATAAAACAGCACAATGGGTCTCAAACTTTTTAAACATATAAAGTGATGGAAAATGAATATATGGCAACATCAATACTGTTCTGCATATGCCACCTTATATCACGGGTGTGCGTACTGACAAGTGTGACATACACAACAGTGAGTATTATATATACAGAGACGTGTGCTAAGCAAACACACAGACGTCTCAGCAAGACTTTAATGGGAATTAATGGTTAAGTGATATCTGTTCCACAAATATTAACATGTAACAGGGCCGCGGATCAATAGGTTCAAGTTTAAGTACACAGCAGCAGTCAGGGAGAGCGTGGTGTAAGTGATTGATCTGCTCTGCCCTCTGCCGGTGACGTGCCAGCTGAAGAGTATTATGAGCCGGTCCCATAGTTATATAGTAGAAAGATACGAGGGTAAAAAATATATTTTCTCTCTTTTTTCTTTTCTCCAGATGTTGAATAATGAATAAAATAATTGCCTGCCTTCACTTTCTCCCACTTTAAGCTCTAGGTTCTTCTTCAGACTAATAGGAGGACTCATGATAACTTCTCGTAAAAATAATGAAGACTTATTGCATTTCAAGAAAGTTGTAAAGTTACAGGAAAACAAAGAAATTATAGCTTACATCAGGTAGTTTGTATATTGGGCCTCTTTGAGTGTGTGTTGGGAATCTGCTGTCCTCTTCTGACCTTTCTTCATTTGCACCCTCTTTTTCATCATGTTTTATGCCTCCTTTTCCTTGATGATTCCACCACCCAGTCCATTTCACACGTATCTTATATCTTAAAGAATAGGCATGCCTAAATTCTTCTGTTCATGTATAGACATCTGCATATCAGTTCTAACAATTTCCACATCCCATCACTAAAATAGATATGTGTACTTGCTGAAATGTCATATGTTAACCCTCTAAACCTTTACCCTGGTCTGGCTGTTTTTATGCAGGTCATACATACAGGGCAGTGTAGAGCCAATACCACAAGTCTGGCTCAGGCACCACCTTTACTCTGGTCTGTTCCTCTGCAGTTCATACATACAGGGCAGTGTAGAGCCAATACCACAAGTCTGGCTCAGGCCCCACCTTTACCCTGGTCTGGCTGTTCATCTGAAGTTCATACATACAGTGCAGTGTAGAGCAAAAAACACAAGACTGGCTCAGGCACCACCTTTACCCTGGTCGGTGTTCTTCTGCAGGTCATGCTTAAAGGCAGTATAGTGCCAATACCACAAGTCTGGCTAAGGCTCCTCCTTTTCCCTGGTCTTTCTGTTCTTCTGCAGGTCATACATACAGGGCAGTGTAGAGCCAACACCACAAGTCTGGCTCAGGCACCACCTTTACCGCTGGCTGTTCTTCTGCAGGTCATACATACAGGGCAGTGTAGAGTCAATACCACAAGTCTGGCTCAGGCACCACCTCTACCCTGGTCTGTTCTTCTGCAGGTTATACATACAGGGGCAGTGTAGAGCCAATTCCTCAAGTCTGGCTCAGGCACCTCCTTTACCCTGGTTGCTGTTCTTCTGCAGGTCATAGATACAGGGCAGTGTAGAGCCAATACCACAAGTCTGACTCAGGCACCACCTTTACCCTGGTCTGCTGTTCTTCTGGAGGTCATACATAAAGGGCAGTGTAGCCAATACCACAAGTCTGGCTCAGGCACCACCTTTACCCTGGTCTGGCTGTTTTCTGTAGGTCATACATACAGGCGCAGTGTAGTGCCAATACCACAAGTCTGGCTCAGGCACCAACCTTTACCCTGGCTGTTCTTCTGCAGATTCATACATAACAGGGCAGTGTAGAGCCAATACCAAGTAGTCTGGCTCAGGCCCACCTTTACCCTGGCTCTGTTCTTCTGCAGGTCATTACATACAGGGCAGTGTGAGCCAGTACCACAAGTCTGCTCAGGCACACCTTTACCCTGGTCTGTTACTTCTGCAGCATACATACAGGCAGTGTAGAGCAATACCCACAAGTCTGGCTCAGACACACCTTTACCATGGTTGTTCTCTTGCAGGTCATACATACAGGCAGTGTTAGAGCCTTACCACAAGTCTTGACTCAGGGGGCCACCACTTTACCTGGTCTTGGCTGTTCTTCTGCAGGTCCATACAATAACAGTGCAGGTAGATCCAATACACAAGTCTGGCTCAGGCACCACCATTTTCCCTGGTCTGGCTTTTTATTCTGCAGTCTATACATACGGGCAGTGTAGAGCCAATACCACAAGTCTGGCTTCAGGCACCACTTTACCCTGGTCCCGGGTGTTCCTTCTGCAGGTCAAAACATACAGGGCATGTAGAGCCAATACCACAAGTATAGGCTCAACACCTTTTACCCTGTCTGTTTCTTCTCAGGTCATACAAAAGGGCAGTGTAGAGCCAACACCACAAGTTGGTCAGGCCCACCTTTACCCTGGTCTGGTGTTTCTTCTGCAGGTCATACGAAATACGGGCAGTGTAAGAGCCAATACCCAAGTCCCGCTCAGGACCACCTTTACCCTGGTCTGGCTGTTCTTTCTGCAGTTCATACATACAGGGCAAAATTTTAGAGCCAATACCAAAGTCTGGCCAGGCACATACTTTACCCTGGGCTGTTATTCTGCAGGTCATTTCATACAGAGTAGGTTAAAGCCAACACCACAAGTCTGGCTCAGGCACTCACCTTTACTGGTCTGGCTGTTCTTCTGAAGGTCATTCATACAGGCAGTGTAGAGCCAATACCACACGGTCTGGCTCAGGCACCACCTTTACCCTGGTTTTGGCTGTTCTTCTGCAGGTCATACATACAGGGGAGTGAGGGCCAATACCAAAAAGTCTGGCTCAGGGGACCACCTTTACCCTGGTCTGGCTGTTCTTCTTCAGGTCATACATACAGGGCGTGTAGAGCCAATACCACAAATTTTGGCTCAGGCACCACCTTTACCCCGGTCTGGCTGTTCTTCGCAGGTCATACATACAGGGCATGTAGAGCCAATACCACAAGTCTGGCTCAGGCACCACCTTTACCCTGGTCTGTTTCTTCTGCGGTCATACATACAGGGCATGTAGAGCCAATACCACAAGTCTGGCTCAGGCACCACCTTTACCCTGGTCTGTTCTTCTGCAGGTCATACATACAGGGGGCGTGTAGAGCCAATACCACAAGTCTGGCTCAGGCACCACCTTTACCCTGGTCTGGCTGTTCTTCTGCAGGTCATACATACAGGGCAGTGTAGAGCCAAAACCACAAGTCTGGCTCAGGTAAACCGCTTTTAACTTGGTCTGGCTGTTCCAGCAGTAATGCCGTCTTCCAGTCATAAATGTGTAGAATCATAGTAGTATGTAGTGCGTAACGCCTCCAGAACACCCCCATATTTTGGGCTCATTACAAAGTGCCACGAGCGCCGCAAAATGCGCCTACTTTTGGAGTGCGCCTGCTCGTACCTCTAGAGAACAAGACTGCACCAGCTTTGGGGCTGAAACACCAGAATACTGGCACAGCCACGTACATACATGTTGCCTCATGTGAACATATCCTGATAACAGAGACAAGAGATGTTATAGCTTTTGCCCCGCTCTTGATTAGGGGGCTTTCACACTTCGCAGTTTTGGTGCAGTTTTAACTGCGCTCCAATTAAACTGCCTTTATTACCAGCAGCTTATTTCAGTTGCCTAAATTGTTCAAAAAGGTGTTTCCAGTTAGTAATCAATTCCTGTGTTTGAAGTCTTGTGGATACAAACACACTAACTGATTAGTCACTTTCCAAACAGTTTAGAGAAGTGAAAGAAGCTTGCTGGTAATAAAGGCACATAATTGGAGCACAGTCAAAACTGCACCCAAACTGCGCTGTGTGACAGCAGCCTTACAGTGGCTGGGCCAAGCGACCAGCTTAACTAGTATGCTCATGATGTGGGTGCTGACTACCACTCATGACCAGAATCCTTGTCTTACTCCTCAACTAGTTAAAATGGGCCCTATTTTAAGTAAATAATCTAATTTACCCATTATTACCCCAAGAAAAACTGTAGACATTGTTGTAAATGAGAAAAATATTCATTGGGCGCCTCATACAAGAAAAATAACATAATTGTGCAGTAATGGGTCATTACCATCGAGCTCTTCATCCAACACCAGCCAACCTGCGCAATCTAATGTGAATTTAAACTTGGTTTATACCAGTCTAAGCTCACTATCACTATCACAGGAAATAAACCTGAAATTTAGAAGAAAAACTAAGAAACATTCTGGCCGGCAGTAAGGAGGATTACTATTACACACTCAATCTTTTCGAACAATATTATTCTCTTTTGCAGAGCTATGTGACCATTATCATAAAGAAGTATTGCAGTTACAAGCCTGGGCAAAAAGTTAGAAGCTTCTATAATGAATAACTTTACAAAGAATAGAGCAGCATAGGAAAAAATGGATTATTTGAAAAATAATTCAGTGACCCCGGATGACACCTTATTATATACCGTTGGGTAGCTATAAAGAAGAAAGTTGCAAACGGCCTTGGGCCTGAGAGACCCCAATATAAATAGTGCATGATACTTTGCGCTGGTACCAAGAAGTATAACCATGTAAGGGTCCTGTATTCTGTCAACTCAAGACAGTAGTATTTAGCACAAATTAAAACTTATGCAGCACCCTTCAGAAAGGGATAAGGTCCTCGATGTTCATGGTACTATTAAGTTTTGCATATCAAAATGGCGGTTCTGGCTGCTTCCACTTTATGGTTTAGTTGATGACACAAGAAAGATTTCTTGTACTCAGAAATAAACACAGAGCAATAGCACATGAAAATGGAGGAAGAGTTATTGGATGGGTCCATGCAGGTAGGTCTTTGTACCAACTCATGCATGAACAGCAAACAGCAAACGCACAAGAAGTGGAAACCTGCTTCACATCGAGTAGGAGGAAGAAAATCCAGGACGACGAGGAAGTGAAGGTAAAATCCCAAAAATTTTTTATTTAAATGCCATTAAATAACTGCCATTAAATAACTGGCAGTTTGTGCGACAGCATTGCTGCTGGTCATTTGTTTTGTTATGCCACATCTCATCAGTGCATTTTGTTGGAGCATACTCTATTTTTTAATGGCATTTAAATAAAAAAAAAATTGGATTTTACCTTCACTTCCTCGTCATCCTGGATTTTCTTCCTCCTCCTCGATGTGAAGCCGGTTTGCACTTCCTGTGCGTTTGCTGTTCATTTTGGGAGTTGTCCACCCAACTACCGTTGCTCCATCGAGACCTGTGGATCCACAGGTGAGCTGATTCCTCCCTTCTTTCTTGCAACTCATGCATGGACTCCCAAAAACTACAGCTTATGGAGCAAGCGATGAGTGGTGATGATTGGTGTTATGTGGTTGTGTGACCATGTTGCGGGTGACTCCTGTGCTAGTGGGGTTACCACCATAAGGTTGTTGTGAAGACCGAGTTGTATAACCCGAGCAAATGAGCAGGCTGAGAAAGGAACTGGGCTGATAGAGAGTTGATATTTGATGGAGTGATGACTAGTTTTGCATCCTGGAAGGCTTGTTTATTGGCTGTAGACAACAGTGTGTCACAAGCGATTCCCACCAGAATCTGATACAGGTGGTCTTTGCATTGGAGAGAGGTGCAGCAAACAGGGCATTGAGGATTGTCTACTAATGAAAAGTTAGAGAAGCCTAAATAAAAGTGACAAGGTCATTATAGCTAAGATTTGTGGCTCTTTGTGAAAACCACCCTTCATATATATGTTCCGAAAACCATCAAGTATAAGTACCTCTCATTAGTAAAGCATTCTTGAGTTCAGCATTGCAAACGGACTGTGTGAGCATTTCTTGATGCACCATCTTCTCCCAGCAAGACAGTCACCACCAATGTTGGACTAGGATGCCTGAGGCCCACTAGTGGAGTTGATTCTTGGGGCCCACCAGTGGAGTTGATTCTTGGGGCCCTCCAGTGGAGTTGATTCTTGGGGTCCACCAGTGGAGTTGATTCTTGGGGTCCACCAGGGGAGTTTATTCTTAGGGTCCACCAGTGGAGTTGATTCTTAGGCCCACCAGTGGAGTTGATTCTAGGGGCCCACCAGTGAAGTTGATTCTTAGGTTCCACCAGAGGAGTTGATTCTTGGGGCTCACCAGTGGAGTTTATTCTTAGGGTCCACCAGTGAAGTTGATTCTTGGAGCCCACCAGTGGAGTTGGTTCTTGGGGCCCTCCAGTGGAGTTGATTCTGGGCCACCTGGAGTTGATCTGGGCCACCGTGGAGTTGATTCTTGGGGCCCACCATAAGTTATTCTTGAGCCCGTGAGTTGATTCTTGGGGCCCCCACGACTATTGGCCCTCCATGAGTTGATTCTGGGGCCCACCAGTAGAGTTGATTCTTAGGGTCAACCAGTGGAGTTGATTCTTGGAGCCCACCAGTCGAGCTGATTTGTGGGGCCCACCAGTCGAGCTGAATCTTGGGACCTACCAGTAGAGTTGATTCTTGGGGCCCACCCTATACCTTGCGTACATGACTGCATATACGGCACATCACTCTTACACTCTGTTTCTTGCTGTATGCCTCTTTTTTTCTCTGCCTTTCTTCCTGAAAAGCAGCCTAGGGGCCCACCATGCCCATGAGAGTTGGCACAGCATACACTTGAGATTACCACCACAAACGTAAAAGCCCTATTTCCAGGTTCCTTGATATACTAAACACCACAGTTAAAGAGCAAGTTTGAGAGATGATTTCTGATATTTGGACAATTTAAAAGACAAGAAGATCTTATCCAACAGTATTTCCCTAGGTCCTACCACTAATGTACTTAGGAACAAATTCCCTAAAAGAGGATATTTTAGGCAGGAGTTGTATATTAGATAGGGCATGGGTCACATTGAACCATGTCACGTCAACATTCCTCAGAAGATGTATTGGAATGGTGTATGATATATTGCAAGGTCAGTGTGCTTCAATAATTGTAGTGCTTTCAAGGTGCAAGAGCTAGAAGGTTTGGGACTGCCATCAGGCTTCTAGAAGTCACCCATCTAGTATCATTTTTAAGGTCTCAATCTAACTTTTATTTGCTAGAAGCCAGCATCAACGGTCTGATTTTTTAAGCCTGGACAATACTGAGTAGCCCAAGACTGGCAATACCAGCAAGGAAGTTGGTGATGTCAAGGTGTCAGTAAAGGAACATTTAGACACTGGAAGAATTTTCCCTCATGATTAAGTGATAGATGTGACCATAATTCAACAATGGTCCGTTCCCAAGTGTTAGGCAGGTGTATCTTGAAAAGACATTGTCGCAACTGACGGAGCCAGACTGTGTAGATCTACTGAGGTACTGATAGATTGGGCCAAGAGCCAATCACAGTGGCGGAGTGATTGGTATGGTGTGATGTGTACACAAAGGCAATACATGATGTTTGATATCCAGAGAAGGGTCTCAGCAAGATCTGGCGTATATCTTTTTATTGTTTCTTTACCTGTTTTCTTGCAGCAGTATTAAATACCAAGTACCAAATAATGCAGTATAAATCATATGTGGTCTTTCTCAATAATATGTGGAAAATGTAAACATAAATTTTGATGATTATTGCATGTGGAACTGTATGTATTTGGGACCGAATCTTACTGCAATGCCTTGGTGTAATGTGTGAAACTGATGTTCGTTATGTTAAAATTGCAAAATTCTATAAATAAAACCTTTTAAAAAAAAAAAAAAAAGAAAAGACATTGTCACTACAGTGGGAGCCTAGTCTAGTGGAAGCTCTCACTTTTTGCCAGGGACTACTGCAGCTTAGACTTGACTGGTCAAGAGCCTAAATCACAGTCCTCAGATTAGTGTGACTGGCAGCAGGATGTAACACTAATCAGAAATGGAGGTAGAGTTAGGAGTGCAGGCCAGAAGTAAAATTGGAAGATTAAAGGGGATGTATCGCTTCATCAGTTCGGCTGTTCTCTTGAAGCTTGATGCTCTCACTTCCTGAAATCCAGAGGCGTATCTTCCTCTCTCAGCTGGGTGTTTCTTAACTGATGACATCATCCCCCCTTCACTGTTCATGCTCGCTCCCGAGTCAGTGTGCCCCTCCCCTCTCTGACTCCACATGTCACTGTCCTCTCCCTATGCAGTCTTATTTTGTAAGAGCTGTTTACATACCACAGCCCTGCATTCAGTCTAAACAGTCTTCTATGAACTCAGCACTGATCTCTCACAGCTGGAGGTTTGCTACAGTTGAATCCATCCAGAGCACAGATCCGTCTCCCTTCATGTTTACATAAGGCACCGACGCACAATTCTGCTGTTTTCTGATTGTAGCAGTAGCTGCAGTGTCAATGAGGACGCAGCTAGCTGTATAGAGTGAAATTGTTGTCGGCCCTCATTTCTGAGAGAGAGGCAGGAATGTACGCTCCATAAATTCGGCTGTCCAAATAGAATGTAAATTATTAGAGCCCTCAGCTAAGGAAATGCAAGGAGGTGGGATCCCACCGGCACTGGAGAAGTTTGTTTACAGAAAACGAAGATAAGCAATACTGTGAAAACAAGACAGCTTTGCTAATGACATCCAATTGCAAAGTTGCTTGTTTTCACTGTCCCCTTATTCTGAAGACCATTTAATGAAATGATACAACCTCTTTAAATGGAAAATGACAAATCCAAGGGACAGGATGAGAAGTAAAATCCACGACAGCACAGCTGTGTCAAAAAAAAAATATAGACTGAACACAGGCCCGAGGCAGGGTCCAGGTACAGAAAGTGACACTTGAGCAGCAGTTTAGAGACCTGTGCTTGTTTAAACAGGCCACCAGATTAGGCCAATGCCATTGCAATGCTGAACACATGGTGGCAAGAATGGTAATAAAACTGTATTGAGCCACCATGTGGTTCCTATTGCGGCTGTCAATACAGCCATATGCCACTGTATGGTGCTACTAACAGCTTCTCAGCTGCAGTTGTTTCATCTCCTGCCACATACAATGCTTGGTGCGCGCTGGCCCTTTTAACCCTAGAGGGCCAGTCCACAATATCTGCTGTTTAGAGGAACACCGGCCTTATCCTTGTGCCAGGTCTTTAGTGTTATTTCTCCTAAGCGTTAGTGGGGTTGTGTTTTGTGGATTTCTGCTGGTCAGACTTTGGCTTGACTTCTCCATTTGCCTGCTGCCTGCCCTGACCTTCTGCTACGTTTGTGACTACAAAAGAACTCCATCTGCCTTGACCTGTGCTCTACGCACCTATGAAAGACCAAAAGCAACAATTGCCTCATAGTGCAGTAGGTAAGGCTACCTCTTATGATAAAGTACCCAGTAATTGATAAAGAACAAAAGAAAGTACAGTGTCACATTGAATGTGGTACACTAAAACCTAACTTTTAATAGACTTTAAAAGTACCCACATAGAATAATCTACCTATATTCCCTACACTTACTCTATGAAAAATAGAGCTAATCCTACCTAATCAATATACAGTATCATTCCTACTGTATCATTACTTCATGCAGAGCTGCTACATATTGTGTATCATTATTGTTGGGAATTTCTCATAACTAACACATCTATGCAACTTGATTATTGACAGACTGTTATTTACATATCTATACTGGCTTAGTGGCATTTTTTGCTAAAATTGTATACAGTACTTTGGACCTGCAATTAATTCAAAAGATTTTTGAACGTTGGGTTATCTATTCTCCCTATACTAGCCATTTGTCCCCTATTCTATTTAACTGTGTTGTAGGAAGATTGTAGGGTGTATCTATAGGGACAGATCCCAGTTGTGGTCGCCCTTATCGGGGCGGGAGTCCCGTATATTGATTAGTTAAGATTAGTTCTATTTCTCATAGGGTAAGTGTACGGAATAGGTAAATTATTCTATGCGGTTATTTTTAAAGTCTATTAAAAGCTAAGTTTTATTGTATTATATCCTATAAACCTGTGACACTTGACTTTTTGACTACGTAGCTAACCAGGTTCTCTTTGTCTTACCCCATGGGTGACCACATCAGAGGTAGTAATCTGGGAGTCCTCTGCAGTGAAGTCCAAGCCTACTTCCAGGCATTGAGGATGAAAACCAGAGGGCTCCTTAGACTTCGCTCCTCGGTGTGGTTTACATATAAACTCACGTGCAGCTCAGTGGATCCATCTCCTAACTGGTGAGTCATTACATGAACTGGCTAAAGTATGTAACACCAAAATGACTCTGTAGTTTGTAAGTATCTGACTGCACCAAACAGAAATTCCCATGAGCTGTAATACAAAGTAAAGTTAAGGAATATCTTGGCCACATAAAATAACATGACGCTTTGATGGACAGAATGGTCATTTTGAAAATGAGGACAAGCAGCAATACCAGTAATAGCCAAGAGTGGCGCTGTTACTAGAAAAAAAAATTGCAGGGATATAAATGAAAACATTCAAGAGTGCTTCCCTTTTCTTTTCTCTTTGCATATCATTTCCAATATTTTTACTCCTTATCCAATCTATTTCCCTACTCAGGAACAAATAGAAGAGCAGGGACAAATATACCCGGGCCCTAGTACTTGCAAAGCAGCAGAGCCTTTCTTAAATAGTGGGACTTCAGATAAGAGTGCCCAAGAGCAGATATGGTTTCCTCATAGACAGGTAATTTAGCGTGGACCCTTTGTCTTCTATCCCATTGTGTACATTTGTTGAACACTAAGAAAGGTTCTTTGTAGGAGAAGAAATGAACTTTATACAGCAGAAAGCCACATGGTCCCCACTCACACACGCAGCGCCCTGTGGATATTGTAATCTATGGGGTGTTTGAAAGGGAAAATATGATCTTAATGACCACTTCTGATCCAAGCAACATATTTTTTTCCACATTATTGACTTGTTGAAGAGTAAAGTTGCCCCATGCTGCAAATTGATGGGTGGCACGTGGTGCGTTTAGGTCCTTTTTTCAGGCCTGTGAAGCTACTACCACTTTTAATTGCACTTAATGTAATGGAGAATGCCATTACACATGAGAAGAGCCAGTACATTGAAGAATGTTTACAGCAGTCCTTCCATTACTACGGTTAATGTAAGGTCTACTTCTCCCAAAACTGTTCAACTACTGACAAACCATCTCCCACCACTCTATCCTACTCCCGCCTCTGTTTCCACTATACTGCAAAAAAACAGGATATACACTGAGTGTCGCTGGAATAATGGCCTCAGCAGCCTCCTTTATTTAAGAATTACAAAATATTCAACTTTTATATTCCCACTATTGTGCAAATTCACATAACAACATCAACTGAACACCCAGGATGTCAGACAGGGCACCCATTTTGCAGCTCCAAAATAAAAGCTATTTCAGCCGTACCATGCCAACTTGAGGGAATATATTGTTGGGTGCTGCATACTTCAACCACTAGTTCCCTGGGAGCTAGCCTTTAGAAACCAACACCACTCCATTTGAGAGGTACCAGATGTCATGACCATTAAAAAATTACAAAGATCCTTTTGTTAGCCACCAATGATGTATAAAACCAGGTTGGTGGGCTGCTAACTGGTTTGCTGGAGCCACCACTACTCCATTAATATTAAACAAAACACCTTTTTTAAGTGGTTCCAGATGTCATGGCCAGTAAAAAAAAATTACACAGAACCCTCCTTTGGCCACAAATGGTGTATAAACCAGGTGGGTGGGCTGGTGACTGGATTTGTGGAACTATCACCAATCCATTCATATCCAACAAGCCACCTATTTAAGTAGTGTCAGATGTCATAGCCAGTAAAATGAAATGCCAAAGATCCCTCTGTTAGCCACCAAATGTGTATACAACAACGTTGGTGGGCTACTGACTGTTTTGGTGGAGACACCACTACTCCATTAAAATTAAGCAAAACACCTATTTAAGTAATGCCAGATGTCATGACCAGTAAAAAAATAAAATAGAAAAAACCCTCTATTGTCCGCGAATGGTGTATAAACCAGGTTGGTGAGCTGCTGACTGGTTTGCTGTAACCACCACCACTCCATTGATATCCAACAAAACACCTCTTTAAATGGTGGCCAATGTCATGGCCAGTAAAAAAAATTATAAAAAAAACACTAGTGGCCATGAATGGTGTATCAACTAGGAGGGTGGGCTGCTAAATGGATTACTGAAACTATCACCACTCCATTCATATTCAACAAACCCCCTCTTTAAGTAGTACCAAGTGTAAAAGATCCCTCTGTTAGCCACTAAAAGCATATAAACTAGGTTGATGGGCTGCTGACTGGATTTGTGGAACCATTACTACTCCATTAATATTAAACAAAACGCCTCCTTAAATAATTCTAGATGTCATGGCCAATATGAAAAAAATATAAAAAACATTATTGACCACGAATTGTGTATAAACCCAGGTTTGTGGGCTGCTGACTGGTTTGGTGAAACCACCACCACTCCATTGATGTCCAACAAGACACCTTTTTAAGTGGTGCCAGATGTCATGGCCAGTAAAAAAAATTATAAAAAACACTACTCAGCTGCCTTATGTGGCACAAGTCACCTCCTTAGTTTTCAAAATATCTGGTCGACAACACCATCTCTTTGCTCCAAATGGTCCACTCACCCCGTTGAAGGGCAATTCCACCCTAGTTATGACTGCGCCTTGCTCGCTGTATCGAGATGACCAACTATTGGTCCCAGCAATCTTTAGGGATCTGGTTACCTCCTCTTCTTTTAAAAGGTATGAGGATTGTGTCCCAGCACAGTACAGGTCTCCCAATGTTATGAAGGATAAATTAGATTTGGTAAGACCCTGACAAGGCTCAAGGCACTTTGTGTGTAACAACATCCACCTAGCCATTTGATATCAACAATATATAGATTGTTGATGGATGATCTGACCTCACGGCCACCGGCCTTTCAGATTAGCTGGGAGTGGGAGCTGGACCACATTTTTCAGGCAGAAGTTTGGACCCAAGCATGTGTTTTGGCGCATAAAGCTTCTGTTTCATGTAGAATTCAAGAGCTTAATTATAAGGTTCTGAGAAAGTGGTATAGGGTGCCTACACTTTTGCATTCTTTTTATCCTCAAGTTCTGTCCACTTGCTGGAGATGTGGGTCAGCACTCATGTCTGGCCCGTTTTGGACTAAAGTTATAGAATTAATCGAGGTCATCACCGGTTTCAAACTGCAGGATGATCCCTCGGGTCTCCTCCTCCTTATTCTTCCTATACCCATGCGTGCCCTTAAGGGAAGCTTGCTGATCTTCCTATTGATTGCGGCGAAGGCATTCCAAGGCATTGGAGATCTACTTAACCACCTACCATAGTAGAATGGTTCAAAGAGATCTTCTGTTTGCAAAGAATGGAGGAGATCCGGGCAGACCAAACCCAATCTGTGGATCGGTATAATAGGATGTGGAGGGAGTGGATACTGTTCACCTCCACTCCGGAGTATCACACCTTTGGTTGAATCTCTTGGTGCGTGGTGGCGCGAACCAAGGGATCTATGCGTCTACCTTGGAAATAGTATCTCCTGATAATGGTGCAATTTTGGGGGGGGTCCGGTCGGGTTGAGTCCGAAAAGTTAAGGGTGATTGTTCAAATTGTTTATTTTGGATTTAATTGTTCTTTATATATGTATTTTCTTCTTTTGATCTAAATAATTTATCCTGTATTACAATTGCAAAATGCCACTATAGGGTGACAGCACCTTGTGTAATCCTTGGTCATTCTTGTAATATTGTAATTGTAGGATGTTTTTTGCTAGTCCTTGCTTTATACACCTTCTGCCCTCCCCACCCCCACCCGCTTTTTTTTTTGTTTTGTTTATTTGTTTTCCCTTTCTCTCTCTTTCCTATTCCTTAACATTGCCCTTCTTTTAGTGTTAAGTCTCAGAGTAATGACCTTGTGAATATGTTATCATATATGATCTTATGATCAAATATTGTATGGACACTAGCTTACATTTGCATTTGTGATGCTGTTTACTCTATGATTGTTAATAAAGTTACATTTGAAAAAGAAAAAAACACTATTGACCATGAATTGTGTATAAACCCAGGTTTGTGGGCTGCTGACTGGTTTGGTGAAACCACCACCACTTCATTGATGTCCAACAAGACACCTTTTTAAGTGGTGCCAGATGTCATGGCCAGTAAAAATTATTACAAAGAACCCTCTATTGGCCACCAACGGTGTATAAACCAGGATGGTGGGCTGCTGACTGGATTTGTGGAACTATCACCACACCATTCATATCCAACAAGCCACCTATTTAAGTGGTGCCAAATGTCATAGCCAGTAAAATAAAATGCCAAAGATCCCTCTGTTGTCCACCAAAAGTGTATGCAACCAGGTTGGTGGGCTGCTGACTGGTTTGGTGGAAACTGAAATCTCCTCTTGCTGACGCTTCTTGTGATACGTCCCTACCTTGTGTTCGCCTCCATTCTTACTCCACATCTCCTGCTTAATACCAACCTAATTCTGACCGGTGCCTCCACTTCCCCGTTAAGCCCATCATGTCAGGGTTGGCTATGTTGTGCCACCAATCCATGTTCCTCTTGACCACATGTGACTAATTCCTTGAAATGATCCTAACTAATGACAAACTTCCGGTTCAGTAATGACCATAATAGTCATCTAAACAAACGAAACAAGTACAAAGCCTTGATTCTGCTTCTCTCAGTCTATTCCCAAGTCTGGATTGGAAGCGCCATGAAGAAGTGGGGGCGGCACTTGATGGAATAGATTCTAGTTACAGCTGCAATTCCTGATTAAACTGCATTAGACGGCCATAAAGAAATCATCATGGGCGCTTCTCCCATATCCTGATTGTGTTTGTGGTAAATAATTGTAAAGTAATCAGCCCCTGGGGACAACCTGAGTTATGGTCATTAGACACAAGAGCTGCCTGCTCTCACCAGCAGGGCACACGCGCTGCGCCGTATAATAATACACCGTACATGACACATAATACCCGCCGTAGCACAAGACAGGAAGACGAGAACTAAACATTGATTTCTTTCTTAGAAGCAACATTTCCTAGTCCATCAAATCCTTCGCTTAGAGTATAACAATGGCCCAGCCTCTCCCTCCTGTTCAAATGTCTTTTGTCCAGTTATTTATACTTTATCCACATTATGCATCTGGGTTTTTTTGTTAAGTTTATCCCCATAACAGATATGCACTTAATGATGACTTTCGCTTCTTAAGTAGAAATGGGGCAAATTGCCATTTTTAGGAATAGTACCAGAAAGCAGTTTCATATCTTATAACATTGATGTCACATAGTTAAAGGAGTTGTCTGGGTTAAAAGAAAAACATTGCAAATATCCTGTTAGTGTAATGACACTGGTTAACATGGACGGCAAACAAACTTTAGAACAGAATGAAGCCAACCAGCAGTCGTGTGCAGGTAATACAAAGGGTGTACGCAAATAAACTTAGGAATTTACCATTAGATGATGGACAGAGTGATGAACGATGATTATGGCACAGATGGAGATGGAATGAGAAATGACTTGAATCCAGAAGCAAGACACCAAACAATAACTGACCCTAACAAGTAGCTTCCCCTAAATCTGTCCCTAAAAACTGACCCTAACACATGGTCAGCGATTGTCCTGCATAGCAACTTCCTCATCTGATCTAGTAATCAGGAGAAGACAAAATGGCAGGACTCCATTGGCCCTAAACTATCCCTTAAGACATGCCTAACAATGTCCCTCAGCTATGCTGACCCTAACCTAAACAATATTTATATGTGTGCCATGTAGCGGGTCAGCATAGCTGAGGGACATTGTTAGGGGTGTCTTCAGGTGTGCGTCTCAGATGATATCTGGCTTTCTCCTTGCTATCCATATGGACATTATATGGACTTAATAGCTAAATGGATACATGCTTAATTTAACCATCAGTATACCACTATTTCCTAAGCCAAACAATGTTTCCTAATCCAGATAATATTTATATGTGTGCCATGTACCAGGTCAGCATAGCTGAGGGACATTGTTAGGGATGTCTTCAGGTGTGTGTCTCAGATGGTGTCCGGCTTTCTACTTGCTATCCGTATGGACATTTTATGGACTTACTATCCAAATGGATACATGCTTCACTTAACCATCAGTATACCACTATTTACTAACCCAAACAACATTTCCTAATCCAGACAATATTTATATGTGTGCCGTGTACTGGGGCAGCATAGTTGAGAGACATTGTTAGGGATGTCTTCAGGTGTGTGTCTCAGATGGTGTCCGGCTTTCTCCTTGCTATCCATATGGACATTATATGGACTTAATAGCCAAAAGAATACATGCTTGACTTAACCATCAATATACCACTATTTCCTAACCCAAACAATATTTATATGTGTATCGGGTCAGCATAGCTAAAGGACATTGTTAGGGATGTCTTCAGGTGTACATCTCAAATGATGTCTGTCTTTCTCCTTGCTATCATATGGACATTATATGGACTTATTAGCCAAATGGATACATGCTTGACTTAACATGAGTATATCACTACCACTATTTCCTAACCCAAACAACGTTTCCTAACCCAAACAATATTTATATGTGTACCGGGTCAACATAGCTGAAGGACATTGCATCTCAGGTGTGCATCTCAGTCAGATTCTGGCTTTCTCCTTGCTTTCCTTATGGATAGTATATGGACTTATTAGCCGAATGGGTGCATGCTTGACTAAACCATGAGAATACCACTACTTTCTATTTTTGGAGGAATGCTGAATATTTCTAAAATGGACTAATGAATTAAAAGAAAGTTTATTGCATAAATATTGAATTTATAATCTACTATAATACAGTGATTAAAAGAGGTAGGAGGAACCTCTCCATTAGACCTTCAATAAAGGTATATCAGTAAACTATATATTAGTTGGTTACATATAAATATTGTTTGGGTCAGCATAGCTGAGGTACATTGTTAGGGATGTCTTCAGATGTGCATCTTCCTCTTCCGGGTTTCTCTTTGCTATTTGTATGGACATTATATGACTTAACCATGAGTATACCACTGAGGAACTCAGGAATATAACATACTAAAAAACTGATAAAGGGCAGAACTAAAGCAACCAGAGAACTAAGGACAAACAGGCTCTAACTGGGAACAGATAACTAAACCAGAACAGGACACAAGAGGACTAAATACATAAGATACTAGATACAGATCACAAGACTCAAGCTCTCAACTTAACAGTATACTCTGTACCAGCCACCAAGTAAAACTCAGTTTTATAAAGGGCTAGCAATCAACCATTCCCAACAATCTAGCGCACATATGGTACATGGTCAGCAATTGTCCTGCATAGCAACTGCCTCATCTGATCTAGTAATATTTACCCAGGACTGTATCTAGAACAAGGGGGCATCCTCTATGTCATGAGGAACGAAAGTTTCTACATAAACATAGAAAGGGATTCTTTACTGTTAGAGAAGTGAGACTGTGGAACTCTCTGCCAGAGGAACTTGTCATGGTGAATTTAATAACAGAGTTCAAAAAGGGTCTGGATACATTTCTAGATGTAGTAATAACAAGTTCTATGACCAGGTCTGAGAGTCTGGAATTAGATGTAATAGAACAAGTTATAGTGACCGGGATTCTGGAGAAGGGTCTGGATACATTTCTAGATGTAATAATAGAACAAAGGAACACAGTCCAGCTCAATCCACCCGCCGGGTATGCACGGGGATGCACGTGAGCGCCGAGAGCTTGACTCGGCTTAATAAAGGCAATGAAAAACAGTTCTGTATACACAGCGTTCCAGCAATGTCGTTGGACCTTGTAGCAAAGATAGGATGGCAAGCCAGTGTAAATTTGAATAAAAATGTAGACTTTTATTGTAACAAAATTTAAAAATAGTAAAGACATACGTTATAGCAGTGCAGACCGGTCGCCATGCTCAACAGTGTGCAGCCGAATTCTCTCTCAAACAGACCGACGCGTTTCGATGACGTGCACCTTATTCCTGGTCTGATGGGTGATTCTAAGTAAGGGCTTTAAATAGAAAGTCGGGCGTAGCCCGATAGAGAACCTTAACCCCTAAAATACCAAGGAGGTATATATTACATACATGAAACCATAAAAACAATATATGTGTCAAAGAGATGCCGGCTTAACTCACGAATAAACATATGAAACAGAGTGTAATTGAATCAATACATAGTGGAATAAAAATGGGGGCGTTCTAATAATGGAACATAATATCATATTTTACATTCAAGCCGAATGGTTGCCTGGTTCTAAGAGTGAAAATCCACTTTGCTTCACAATTCAATAATTTGTCTCGTATGTTGCCTCCCCTAGTATCAATAATCACACCTTTCTATGACCAATACAGCGAAACGAAGTTAAATCACTTCCATGATGATCAATAAAATGTTTAGATGCCGCAGACATGGTGGTTAGCCATTGCACTTTTTTTGCATCAGAAATGTGGCGTCTGATTATTGATACTAGGGGAGGCAACATACGAGACAAATTATTGAATTGTGAAGCAAAGTGGATTTTCACTCTTAGAACCAGGCAACCATTCGGCTTGAATGTAAAATATGATATTATGTTCCATTATTAGAACGCCCCCATTTTTATTCCACTATGTATTGATTCAATTACACTCTGTTTCATATGTTTATTCGTGAGTTAAGCCGGCATCTCTTTGATACATATATTGTTTTTATGGTTTCATGTATGTAATATATACCTCCTTGGTATTTTAGGGGTTAAGGTTCTCTATCGGGCTACGCCCGACTTTCTATTTAAAGCCCTTACTTAGAATCACTCATCAGACCAGGAATAAGGTGCACGTCATCGAAACGCGTCGGTCTGTTTGAGAGAAAATTCGGCTGCACACTGTTGAACATGGCGACCGGTCTGCACTGCTATAACGTATGTCTTTACTATTTTTAAATTTTGTTACAATAAAAGTCTACAATTTTTATTCAAATTTACACTGGCTTGCCATCCTATCTTTGCTACAAGGTCCAACGACATTGCTGGGACGCTGTGTATACAGAACTGTTAATAATAGAACAAGTTACAGTGACCATGATTCTGGAGAAGGGTCTGGATACATTTCTAGATGTAATAATAGAACAAGTTATAAATGACCGGGATTCTGGAGAAGGGTCTGGATACATTTCTAGATGTAATAATAGAACAAGTTATAGTGACCGGGATTCTGGAGAAGGGTCTGGATACATTTCTAGATGTAATAATAGAACAAGTTATAGTGACCAGGATTCTGGAGAAGGGTCTGGAGACATTTCTAGATGTAATAATATAACAAGTTATAGTGACCGGGATTCTGGAGAAGGGTCTGGATACATTTCTAGATGTAATAATATAACAAGTTATAGGGACCAGGATTCTGGAGAAGGGTCTGGATACATTTCTAGATGTAATAATAGAACAAGTTCTAGTGACCAGGATTCTGGAGAAGGGTCTGGATACATTTCTAGATGTAATAATAGAACAAGTTCTAGTGACCAGGATTCTGGAGAAGGGTCTGGATACATTTCTAGATGTAATAATATAACAAGTTATAGTGACCGGGATTCTGGAGAAGGGTTTGGATACATTTCTAGATGTAATAATATAACAAGTTATAGTGACCAGGATTCTGGAGAAGGGTCTGGATACATTTCTAGATGTAATAATAGAACAAGTTATAGTGACCAGGATTCTGGAGAAGGGTCTGGATACATTTCTAGATGTAATAATAGAACAAGTTATAGTGACCAGGATTCTGGAGAAGGGTCTGGATACATTTCTAGATGTAATAATAGAACAAGTTATAGTGACCAGGATTCTGGAGAAGGGTCTAGATACATTTCTAGAAGGAATAATAGAACAAGTTCTAGTGATCTGGATTCTGGAGAAGGGTTTGGATACATTTCTAGATGTAATAATATAACAAGTTATAGTGACCAGGATTCTGGAGAAGGGTCTGGATACATTTCTAGATGTAATAATAGAACAAGTTATAGTGACCAGGATTCTGGAGAAGGGTCTGGATACATTTCTAGATGTAATAATATAACAAGTTATAATGACTAGGATTCTGGAGTAGGGTCTGGATACATTTCTAGATGTAATAATATAACAAGTTATAATGACCAGGATTCTGGAGAATGGTCTGGATACATTTCTAGATGTAATAATAGAACAAGTTATAGTGACCAGGATTCTGGAGAAGGGGCGTGGATCCAGAGATTTTTCCGATTGCCAGATTGGAGTCGTGAAGGATTTTTTTCCCTAAAATGAGGACAATTGGCTTCTACCTCATGGGGGTCTTTGCCTTCCTCTGGATCAACACTTGAGCACAACAGGCTGAACTGGGTGGACGTCTTGTCTTTTTTCGGACTTACAAACTATGTAAATGTAAATATGTAAATACTATGTAAAATCAGAAGAAGACAAAATGGCAGGAGGATTTCTGCCATTTATTACAACTAGGTTATTCTGAATTAATAGAGGGAGGCCCCCCCCCACTTGTAAAGCAGATAGAAATAGATTTGGACTCTGAAGGACCTAGCATGACTGCACAGTTTACTGAGGTTTGATGGTCATTGTTTAACACCTAATATTCCCTCTGGGGGCGTTGAAGGGAAACTGAACAAATAATGCTTTCACACATTACAACTGGTCCTTGGAGGTCCCAGCGGTCATCAACCTATTCTCAACATAGAGGGAATATTATTCTTTCCAGAAGCTACAAGCAGAAAAAGAAAATTGTCTTGTGCCAATGAGTATCTACACTGGCTTTAACGAAGTGGTAATTTTTACCAGAGTACCCTGTAAGGAAAGATGGACTTTGTTGTAAGCTATGGCAAAATATATCTGCCTAGAAATGGTGATCTCTAAAGCTGTAAGGGACACCCAATGGCATCAAGAACGTGCTTGTTAGGCAAACTAGGCAAGGAACCCATAAGTTTCAGGATGATGTCATTGAGTTTTGATAAAAACCAGGATAAAAGAAAAACCACAACAGTTACTCAAGAGCAAGATAAGGAACAAAGGTTGGAACACCAGGGGCTGCCAATAGTGCATTGGGAAGGCAAGGTTTGTAAATCCTTTGCTGCTATTATTTACTGCACTAGGATGGACAACAACTTAGTGCCGCTACCCTAAAAATTAAAAATGGGGTTCATCTTGTCCACAAACTGTATACATATATAAACTGTGGCATAGTGGAGGCAATATTTAATAAATTGGCTACATGTTCTTACAAGCAATGCTAGTCATATGTTGTACTAGTCTTCATATTGCGTCTGCCTATGTGATATCATTCATGATGACATTTGAGAACTACCAATGTCTTATAATTGACAATTAGTCGGTTGAGTTTTTGAGAACCTCTACTCAAATGTTTTCTCAGGTGTCCAGAAATGGTTGCTGCTGCTCCAGAAGTATTTGGACAGTGACACAGGTATCCTAATTTAGCCTCTTTACACTACCCTATTAGATTTGAAAGAAAGCTATTAGTATGTGATTAGAGAGAAGACTTTCAGCATTAAAGGGGGTTTGCCACGATGTAATGTTGACGTGGGATCCTTCAAAATGGGTATTTAATCACGTTTCTAAATATAGCCTTCCTTACTTGTCCTTGGTTTCCTGACAGTTTACATTAGATATGACCAGGAGCTGACACGAGCTGATCTGGCCAAGCTTGTGTTTACACTTCTTATCTGATGGCAGGGAACATGAATGAGCTTTGAAGGGACTGGGGAGAAAAATCCTTTGTCTTTTGTATAGATAATCCACTGGTTGCAATGTAATTATCTTAGTAAACATGCAGACGCTCCCTCACTTTATAAGGGACTGGGGAGAAAGATCCTCTGTCTTTTGTATAGAGAATCCACTGGTTGTAATGTAATTATCTGAGAAAACATGCAGATGCTCCCTGCTCTCTGCTCAGCCCACTCCCTCTCCCTCTGCAGCATTACTGCAGAAGGAATGAAAGAAGGCTGCCTGCTGAGCCTATCTACTCTCCTGAGCAAATAAGAGGGAAAAATAAAACGCATATAGCTTGTGCACAATACAGTTCTCCTCTGTGGATTAGCTAAACAATGTTTGCTCAACTACAGAGACTGAGTATCAGGAACGTGCATGGGAGGTGGAGCGATGACATCACAGAGGAGCCACTTGTTTTTTTAAACACAGAAACACAACGGCCCTTTTCTTCAGGCCTCAAGAGGGGAGTATCAGCCTGTTAGGTAAGGAACTCACTTCTTGGCAAAACCCCTTTAACCCTTTCTCTCATCTCTACGTACATGAGGGAGATGGTCTCTTTTTTGCATTTTAACATATATAAACTGGGCCTGAAGAATAAAGGTGATTAACAGTCACCCTATGGCACAAATGGCCAGAATTGGAAACAAAAAACAGTCTGGGCCAAAATTTGGGACGGGACTCTCCCTGGCATTTATGTATATAAGGCTGTTAAAAGGATCTAAAGATGAAAAATATGATTGAAGAGCAGACTGCCAGCTTTCACCCTTCCCGCAAACCTCAAGTACAGGAATGTTTCGGATATTATCCCTTTCCCCATGTCAACACACATGTACCTAATGGTGACTACATGGTGCACAGAAGCTTAAACAATCACCTGCTGGAGGAGGACTGTGATTGACAGACACTCTCCACCCCTAATGAAGGCCATCTTATACATTGGACACGCTATACAGTTTACCAAGGGCCCCACAAGCATTAGGTTTTCTCTTTTTGTTCTGTTTTCTTTTGATGCGGTTTTAGGATTACGGACGTCCCATTCAATTGAACAGAGCTATAATCTGCCATTTTCAAGTGAAATACGGCAGATTTTGGAACATGTTCTAAGTTCTTCGAGACGGTTTTCGGATTTCAAATCCGAGTTGTGTAGACTAAATGCCGGATTTTCTATTGAGGTCTATAGGGATAATTTACAGTCATATTTTTGCTGATTCTAAATACCAAATCCACTTAAAAATCTAGCAGTAAATCACTGTCGTGTAGACGTAGCCTAAGGGTCCCAGCTAGTCGAATGTAGGTCCTAGGAATCCAGAGCACAAGGTCCCTGGGTTGGGGCTATTTATTTGGTGTGTTCTTAGGACATGAAAACAATCAAAAACCATGGTGGAGCTGGGCTGACAATTAGTCTTGTAGGCCACAGGCCTATGGGTTTCCCAACTTAGGTGATGTGATGATATTGGTATACCTACGGGTGGCTAGAGGCATGGCCTCTGCTGGTGTCATGTGTGGGCATGATTTGGTGTGATGACATGTATTTGGGTAAGACTCAATGCACTGCTATGCCCATGGGCCCATAATGATCAGAATTGTCAAAAACTCCCATTCTGGATTTTCATCTTCATACAGTGTCCATATCACGTCCACCCACAATGATCCATAATGCTGCCAGCAACAGTTCCATCACTACAGGACTAACCACAGAGACTTCATACATTCTCAGAGTGACCATAAAGTGCCAACCATGGGAAAGCACATAGTTAGCAGCCACTGAGCGCCCAGGCAGTCACACTGTCCTTATTGCACAACAAACTTTACTTGCTACTCCTGCAAAGTTATCATCCATAGGTAAACAGTCACATTTTTTTTTAAAGTCCTAATACGTGCTAACAAACACCAATATGCGCTAAAAAAAAAAAGTGCAACACAAGTGCCACACAAAAACAGTGCATAGAGGATACAGTCTATCGCAGGCCCATACTGAAAAGTAATGGGTCCCCACAAACCTAGAATGAATGTTTCCCCGCCGGACCAGAAGGTACTTGCAAGAGGATACACAAAATGATCCCAACTGCCGAAGCAGAAAGATCTCAGTGCTTCCTCACCGAGCCAAAAGGCATCCGCATGAGGTCACAAACGGTGGGCTCCACCACCGGAGCGGTAGAGCACCAAATACTTGCACTTGGCATCAGAAAAACGTCAACCAAAGTGCCATCTAGGTGGCCGACTCCGAAGAGTGCCGGGGTTTGCAGGGCAGAAAGGAGCCTAAGGGCCACACATTCTCCCCTAGACCTCAGGAGGATCCCAAAAGGGTACCGCATCCTACGTACAAACACCGCACTTTGCACTTAGGGCTTCAAAATCCCCTCAGACCTTCATGGCTTTGATCCTGGGGGGGGAGTCACCTATGAACTACCTCTCCAGTAGGCGCGTACACTCCCTCCCTACCCCAGTGTGTTTCTCTGCTCGGACACAGTCCCCCTATAGCGATACCGGCGCTTCACCGCCAAGGGGACTGATAAGAACAGATACTACACTTGATCTTAACCAACAGGCCGAGAAGCAAACTTTCCTCATCGCAGGGCAATATACTCTTCAGAAGTGACATAACTGATGGCTTCTGTAGAGATAGGAAAACTGTGCCCTGGAACAGCAGGGCAGGGCAGCATTTGGGACCGTTCTGCTTCCTCTAGGACACTGGTCATCACTAATAGGGCCTTTTCACAGATAACACTTGTTTTTCCATATGCCTGAGAATATTAATAATAGTCTTAGACTAGATTGAAGGAATCAAGATGTAGGCAAATACAAGGATTTTTAGTCCCTATCTTGAACTTGATCAATGACTCCACCATCACAACCTCTTGTGGCAATGAGCTCCATAGACTCACCGCTCTTACAGTAAAGAATCCTCATCTATCATGATTTTGAAACCTTTTTTCCTCTAGATGTAGAGGATGTACCTTTGTCATTGTTACAGGCCAAGGTGAAAAAGAGTCCTGTGTACTGTCCTTTCACTTATTTGTACATGGTAATTAATGACCAGAATTTTTTTTTAGTTTTTGCCTCTTTGTGTTTCAACAGTTGTAACTTTTTCATTTTTTCAATGACGCAGTTGTATGAGGCCTCGTTTTATTTGGAACAATTTGTACTTTATGGGGGAATAGTTTAAATTAATTTTTTTTGTTTTTTTACATTTTTTTACATTTTCATTTTCTTTATTACATTTTAATTATTTACACCATTACAGGTTCACATTAGTAACTTGTGATAATTCTCAGTATTAGGTCGTGGGTACCTAGTTTGTGTAGGTTTTTTGTGTGTAATATATGCACAATTATTTTTTATTAAATATTTATTTTTATTTTTATTATTTTTTTACACTTTTTATGTTTTTTACTCTTTTTTTTTAATCCCCTGAAGGGAGAACTGTTTTACACTTTTTTTTTTTTTTTTTTTTACACTTAGTAATATATTAGCATATTCATATATGCTAATACATTATAATCTGTGTCATTCTGACACAGGCAGTGATCAGGGCAGCTCATAGGCTGTCCAGATCACTGGCTTGTTACACAGACAGCTCTGGGGCCACGCTAGGTCCCCAGGGCTGACTGTACAGCTGTTCCCCGGGCTCTGTTGGGTCACCGGGTGTCCTGATCACCCGACAGAGCAGGGGAACCCTTGATTGCGCTGTGGTGACGATCCGCCGCAATCAAAAGGTTAAAGCAGGGGATGCTTCCTAGTGCTCGCAGGGGATGCTTTGGGATCAGGGCTGTGTAGTACAGCCCCGATTTCAGCGCAGCTGCTGCGCCCGGAGCCGCAAACTCCGATGTCTGCAGCGACGCCAACAGACGTCGCTGTAGACAAACGACCTGCGCTGAAAAAACGCTGAAAAAAACTACAGAACCGAGTCCCCATAGGCTTCTATAGTAAAAATGTCCTGTTGTCTCCACAGAACGTCTTTATTCTGCTGGTTTTATTTGCTGGTTGTTTTTTGAAACATGTTGTAAAAAACTACAGAGCAGGGCAGAAAATTTACTATCGGAGTCTATGTAAAGCGCCAGATGCGTTTTGCCGCATTTTTGCAGAAATACATAGCAAAACTATAACTGTGCATCTCTGCAACAAAAAAATGTTCCACAAATGTGCAAAAAAATGCAAAACACGGCAAAAAACGGACCTCTTTTCAGCAGCTTTTGACAGGCAGTGGACAAAAAACTCAGTTTTATGAACGTTTCTAGGATTTGGTTTTCATGTGGTTTTTTTGTCCACTGCCGTGTAGACATAGCCTTATAGAGCAGGAGGAGCTGAGCAAATTGATATATAGTTTTGTGGGAAAAGACTCAGCTGAATTTTTGCTCATTATTGGCTTAGGAGTCCAGTGGGCGGTCTTATCAGTGATTGGCTGTCACCTCTGTATACATGTTTATGAAGAGAAGGTGGTCAATCATTGAGTAAGACCACCCACTGGACTCCTGGTCTGGACTGTATAAAAAGATCTGGGATTTCAATTCGTATATCACAAGAGCTACTGAATCTTTTCCAAAAAAACTATATATCAATCCGCTTAGCTCTTCCTGCTCTGTAATAATAATAATCTTTATTTATATAGCACCAACATATTCCGCAGCACTTTACAATATAGAGGGTATAAGTATAGACAAACCAGACATTACATCATAAAAAAGCTACTTACCAGTCAAACATGAGGTGTGAGGGCCCTGCTCCTAATCGAATAGTAGTGGCATAACAGGCTGTGAGCCAGTATGGTGTACCACACGTTTTTATAATACTGGCACTTGTTTATCGTTTTATCTATATGCAATTAGAATACAAGCAACCACCTCACTCATATATTGAAGGTGTGTGAGTGGTTGCCTTACGGGTATTTTTGCATTTGTGCGGTCTCCCAATGTATTGTACTGTGGCTTTTTTGCATGCTGTGTGAATATGTATCAATTTAATGTGCAGTCTGGTTGTACCCCTATTGGTGAGATGTATGGGCTACTGCCTAGCAATCAGCTGCACTTGTATATTTTTCCTACTGTAAGTAGCATGGGGGCTGGTGTTGCCTCTCTGCTGGGTTCAGTCTCATTCCAGCCTTTGAGCTGCGAGTATGGTCGTGTTTCAGTTTTTTGCTTTGAGAAATAAATATGGGGTAGTTTACATAAAAGTGTATGAACCTGCCACTCAGACCATACATCCATATACAGATGACATGCTTTATAACCAGAACTGTCTTAACAGCATTATGGGCCCCTGGGCAGAGCACTGCAGTGGGCCCTGCACAAATACATGACATTACACTAGGTCTTGCCTCTACCCCCCCCCCCCCACTCGCCCAAACACTCCCATAACATCCCGCCACTTATGTCCAGACACCGGCAGCCAGCAGCCTACAAAACTATTTGGCAGGGCAGGGAGCCTTTGGCTCCTTTCTCCACCATGGTTCTTAACTGTTTGCACATCCTAAAAGTACACTGCTAAATAAGCAGCCCAACCCAGGGATCTAGGGTATGTTTCTTGTATTGCTGGGACATACATACACCACTTGGGGCACCCATACTTGTGAGACCCCTGGGCAACTGCCTAGTGTGCCCAATGGAAAAGGTGGCCCTGTCTATAACATGATGCAGAAGAGTGAAGAAATCAGGCGATACCTTTTAGAGGCTAACTGAGTATATTTGATGGTGAGCTTTCGAGAGAACTAGCTCCCTTTTTTCAGACATGATGTTATACAAGAAATTGAAATTCACAACTTTTTATACACAAAGGTCTTTTGTGTATAAAAAGTCTGTGAATTTCAATTTCTTGTATAACATCATGTCTGAAGAAGGGAGCTAGTTTCTCTCGAAACCCTCACCATACAAATATACTCAGTTAGCCTCTAAAAGGTATCGCTGATTTCTTCACTCTTCTACTACTTTCTATGGCTAACACGGTACAACATCATACTACTATAACATGATGCGTCAGTTTAAGCAGCATTTTCATCCTCACAACTTCCCTTTAAAGATGACTGCAGCTTTTATTTTGTCCACAGATAAAATTCAGCTGAGCGTTCACACATGTAATTTCTACAAGGTAGGTTTAAAGTGCTGGGAAGTTAAAATTTGGGTGTGATATTTTTAGGAGCTTGCAAACTGAAAGGTCCTATCTTCTAAAGCATATGGCGAGGATATGCCAACACTTTATAATCAGTGAGCGCTCGGCCTCTGGAACCCACTCCAATCCTAAGAATGAAGGAGCCACAGCACTGATTTAGCGATGACCTCTTCTCTCTTTTTTCCCTTTGCACCACTTGCCCATGGCTGCCTGCTGTACAGAGATCTCATTCCCCGCACAACCAGGGAGCCAGGAGTGCTGCTGTCCAGGGAAAACTTATAGCAATACAGGAGCACTATGACCCCTGTAAGATCACAGCCCATGAAGGAGTCCAAAGGTTGGACCTCCACGGTTTATAAAGTGATGACATATCCCAGCAAAAGCACTTTTCATAAGCAAAGACAAGTAGGATTTTCTCACGGTTTCTTACAAGCTGCTACTTTAGTGCCATCTTCTGGGCTTTTTAACCGAGGTTTGCGGATAAATAAGTCCTAAAAAAATCCCGAAGAAAAGGGTAAACTGTAAATGTGTAAGTAACATGTTCCACAGCACAAATAAGCAAATCAAACATTTTCAGATTCCAAGCAGCCAAGTTGCAAATGAAGACTGACATTAAAGGGTGATTCCACCATACACATTGGTAGCATAGCAATAGTATTTACCATCAGTGTGTGATAGATGCGGGTCCCACGTCTGGGACCTGCCCTTTTCACAAGAATGGGTCCTGAAACTTTTTCACGGAGTGGTGGTTGGAACTCTTCAAACCAAAGAGGTTTCGGGGTTTGCTCTTGAGATAGGCAGGGCTGCCATGAGTCCTCTATTAACCGTTTCAGGGCCCCATATAGCCAAATCAAATGGGGCCCCCCACCCATTACTAATTCCTATTTTTTAACATGTCAGCGGGCCACTTTTTGATTAGGGCCCTGACAGGAGTACTGCCCTATTGGCACCCCTGGAGATAGGTGAAGGTCTTGGAGTTGGGGCTTGTTCCTATCACACATTACTGGAATAAACATGTATGATGGGAACACCCCTTTAGCACAATCAGTTAGGAAGTATGCTATTGTCCATGTAACAAGCTGCAGTGAAATGTACTAGCAGACTGTGGTACAGTCTTTTCCTTTAGGCACTTCAGTATTATGTCACATTTACATTGTGTTTTTGGTGTATCTATCGAAATACCCTCAAAAAGGAATCCTAACATGTACCGTAGCAGGACCACAGGAATCTACAGAGCAAATAAAGCCACTTTTGGACCATGTCTGATCTATTTCCAATCAAATATGCTATGTGCCGGACACAAAAGTGTGGTCCACCATGCTCTTGGGTCTGGCACATTACAAGTGCCTTGCGAAAGTATTCGGCCCCCTTGAATTTTTCAACCTTTTGCCACATTTCAGGCTTCAAACATAAAGATATAAAATTTAAATTTTTGGGTGAAGAATTAACAAGTGGGACATAATTGTGAAGTGGTACAAAATTTATTGGATATTTTAAACTTTTGTAAAAAAAAACAAACTGAAAAGTGAGGCGTGCAATATTATTTGGCCCCTTTCCCTTTTAGTGCAGCAAACTCAGTCCGAAAGTTCAGTGAGGGTCTCTGATGTCCAATGTTGTACCTAAATGACTGTGATGAAAAATATAATCCACTTGGTTTTGTAATCAGTCCCCCCGTATAAATGCACCTGCTCTGTATAGTCTCAGGGTTTTGTTTAAAGCGCAGAGAGCATCATGAAGACCAAAGGGAAAACACCAGGAAGCCATGATACTGTTGTGGAGAAGTTTCAAGTGGATTTGGATACAAAAAGATTTTCCCAATCTTTAAACATCCCAAGGGGCACTGTTGCAAGCGATCATATTGAAATGGAAGGAGTATGAAGACCCACTGCAAATCTACCAAGACCCGGCCGTCCCTCTAAACTTTCATCTCAAACAAGGAGAAGACTGTATCAGAGATGCAGCCAAGAGGCCCATGATCACTCGGATGACTGCAGAGATCTAAGCGAGGTGGAGA